>RJWM01013819.1:0-52196 GCA_004363535.1 Dasyprocta punctata
TAAACCTTTCCTTCCCTAATTTTGGGTGTCAGGTGTTTTGTCACAGCAACAAGGGAAAAGTAACCAAGACAATTGTGGATGCAATACATTTGTGAATGTGTACTGTGCACAAAAACTGAATGTAAGACCAAGAAAAGAAATTACTATAAGCAAATATTAACAAAAGCAAAAAGGTTTATGTGAAATTCAAGTTTAAGTGGATTTCTTGCATCTTCATTTACAAATTATAAGTACCTTACTATGGGAACTTGCTGGGAGATGAGCATTGCTTATTCTTCCACACAATGCATGAGGGGGAGCTGCCCTTGGGATGCTGGTGAGCATTGGCAATAGGGTAGTAAGGGTCAATAAATTTTCTTCCAACTCTTGTGAATCAGAATAAAATACATTAAAACCAGAAGAACTAATGTCTGCTGTACTTGGCCTTCTAGACTCAATGCCATCTAAGGACAAATTCTGCACTGGGTATCAAAGAAAAGATGCCTAGAAGAGAGACATCTCAGATATCACAAGTCAAAGCAAGAATGGGTGGATATGGAGTAGATAAACAACATATTAATAATTGGCATAGTAAGTGTTCACTAAAAACAGTTTAAAAATACTGTTTGATACTTCATTTAACCAAACTAAACAATACAAGTAATTTTTAAAACTACTGAAATCATCAATTATGTATTTGCAAATTTAATTTTGAATCAAGCAAGTATTTGTTTCCTTTTTAAGGAACTGTACACATTGTCATATACATTTATGCTATTTGTTTAAAATTTACATTAAAGAAATAGTATGTGGTGGCTAAAATCATTAGTAGCAGTGAATGAATTAAAGTCCCAGTAGTAAGACATTTGTCCATAACTACGAAATTCCTTGCTGTACTTATATTTAAAGTATATAAAATGTGGAGTTGATAAGTTATAAAAATGAGCTAAACATAGTTTTTTCTCTGATTACATGAGTACTTTTTTTCTCCTCTACTTGTGACATTTTGCAATGATAGAGTTTCAGTAAACTGCTATTAGAGGCATTTTTCTGGAGTAGAAAAATAGCAACTGCTAATTTTGGTTGGATATAAAGGCCTGCAATTATGCTCCCTTCCATCAGCAAAGTCATTGAAGATTTTCATGTTGTATGATGGTTTGTAGTATCTTGTTTTCTTAGGGATCTACATGTCAAATCAACTGTGTAGTCCTGCCTTACAAAAAGATGTGATTAAGACACATTTGTTTTTTTGCATCTTACAGTTGAAAGTGAAGCAACTGAATATACTATTTCATTAAATTTTAAGAAATAACTGAATTTGGATTTTATTTTTCAAATTTAGATACAAAAACTATCCTGAATACTCCTCTACATACGTGAGAATCACAAAATAAGTTATTCAGAGAATCATGGCTGAGGATGACAGCTATGATAAAGATAAGAGCTAACAAGAATGAGTAAGCCTGTGGAGGAAAGGGAAACTTCACAATGTCAGTGGTGATGTGCAGCTATTATGTAAAACAGTAATGAGTTTCCTCAAAAATTAAAAATAAAACTAGTGTATAATCCTCTGTATATATACAAGAGATATATATAGATATATATATAAAATATACACTACATATATGTATATATTCAAAGAAAATCAAGTCAACATTGAAAAGAGATATATGCATTCTTTATTCATTGCTGCATTGTCTACAATAGCCAAGCTATGAAATCAATGGATAAAGAAAATGTGGAATATATACAAAATGGAACACTACCCAGCCATAAAAAGTGAAACATATTATCACTCCCCACAATGTGGATAAAATTAAGGCATTATGTTCTGTGAAATTAGTCACATCCAGAAAGTAAAGACTGCATAATCACACCCATTCAGAGACTAAAACACTTGATCTGATACAGAAAGCAGGATGGTAGAGTTCAGAATCAATAAATTGTTGAGGGAATTGGGGAGAGTTTTGTCAAAGGACAGAAAACTTTATTTAGACAGAAAGAATAACTTCAAGAGTGTTAATGAACAATGTGGTGACTATCGCTAATAATACATTGTATTCTTGAAAAATGCTGAGAATGAATGTCAAACATTTCTCATTAAAAAAATATGTATATATATATATATGTATATGTTACTGAACTAAATTTAACCATTCTACTATGTATATATGATTTGAGGCATGACATTGTACATAATAAATAATACATGTTTATATGTCAATAAAAATAAATAAAAACTTAAAAGATACATATGATCTAGCTGTTCATAGTTTTTGAGGAAATAGAAATTAAAACTTCATTTGATATATGCACTTTCATTGGCATTATTCATGATAGCCCCTGATAAACATAGAGTTAAGGAAATCGCTCTACACAAATATAATACAGTGTAATCAGGAAATGTACTAAGCTAGCCAAGACTTTTCCTTCGTTTCTCCCCACCTAATAACATTCAACTCTTTCCTTCCCATCATATATATGCAGTCTCTGTTTTCTCTTAATACTGTAGTTTTCAACGTTTTTACTGTTTTCACCCACAAAGCATGTACACATTTTATTTTATATACTTGACGCATAGACTGAAGTATGTCAATAACTCATGAACAATGTGAAAGTCAAAGAAGTTAACATACCACTCATTTTACATATGTATTTTGTGTTTTTTCTAAATAAAAAAGCACCCAAAATCTACTTGTTTAGCAAGTCTCTGGTGTGCAAAACAATGAGAACGCAGTAACTAATCTTATATAACTGCAACACTATATTGTTTTTCCAATTTCTACTCATACCCTATCCCTGTAACCACTGTTCTCTTCCTGTTCCTATTTAAGCAACTTTTTAAACATTCCACCTGTGGGTAATATCAAGAAGTACTTTTCTTTCTGTGTTTGGCTAATTTCTTTTTTTTTTTCCTTTTTTTCCCCCTCCCCCCAATCTGGCTAATTTCACTTAGCATGATATCCTCCAGGTTCTTCCATAATTTTCCAAACAGCAAGTTCTCTTTTGTGTGTGAATGAATGATACTCATATATATACACATGGAGATAAGCATGTATGTGTGCATTATATATATGCATATCTGTATGTAGCACAATTTCTCTATTCATCCTTCAATAGATCCAAAAGTTGTTTCCATACCTTGACTTTAGTGAGTAATAGTTCTTCAAGATATTAATTTGATTTCTTTTGGAATAGAACCAGAGAAAGTTCTCCCAGTAATGGTAGTTCTACAGTTGAAGAACGTATACATTGTTTTTCTATTTAACACAACTTTTCTTTTTCTTTTTTTCCTTTTGATGGTAGTGGACACTGAATGCTGGGCCTTGACCACTGAGCAACATCTCAAATCTTTTTTTTTTTTTTATTTTGAGATATGATCTCATTAAATTTCTAAATTGCCCAAGTTGGGATGAAATTTATTATTGTCTTGCCTCAGCCAGCCAAAGTGCTGGGATTGCAGGTTATGTGCCACTATGCCTGGTTTAATAAAACATTTTTTATTCATAGTTTTGATTTTCAATAATACTCTACCCAAACCAGAAGTATTAATTGTATTATTTCTTTACTCCATGCATAAGGAAGAAATAAGAGGACTATGAATTAAGGTTCCTTATAGGCCCCACAAACTTACAATTAAGTTACCTTGGAATTACATAAAGCTATTTTATAATAGAATATTAGGAAATTATTGGGAATAGTTATCTTAATCTGACTGAAATATTTTAATGTTACCAAATATTTCTAGAAATACTGAATGGCTTTTTGTATTTATAGCTAAACATTTGGCAAAGTTAGCACAGCTAAATGTGTATAATTTATCCACAGATATCTCAGTAGGTAAAAAGGTCTAAAATTGTGGCATATCATGAGACTTGTCTATTCTGTATTTGCTGAAGATAATATTGTTCAGGCCAAGTAGAGTTTACCTACCAGGGATTGGACCTGATATACACTGAAAATCCTCTCCTAGTCCACCTTATTTGTTACAGTTGGCACCTCCACTGAGAGACAACTACTACCTATGAAATAATATTGATTAAGAATATTTATCAAGAAAAATTAACAGCACCCCAATGGGTATCAAATTAAAGCCAGAATTAGAATTTTCTCTATTGCCCATGGGAAATGTGAAAAAAATATTTTCTCAATCTCTTTCTCTCACTTATTTTAGTATATGTATGTATGTGTGCACATACATGCACGTGTGTTTGCAAAGGTATGTAAGTGTGCACATACTACATAAATGATATATGTGAGTATTCTGGCGAGTCAGCTCTATACTATTGAATAACAAATCACACCGAAATCAAATTATTTTGAAACTATAGGAATGTTTGTTCTTCCTAGACTTATGAATTAGTCAGGCAAGTACTTTTTGTAATCAGAAATTCCTGAAATTGTCTGGCTTAGCCTATGTTTCTACTATCAACTGGAAGCTAACTTGAGGATTTCTCGTATTTGGTGATGAACCTGTTGTTGGCTGGCATAGTTCATACATCTCTAATCATTTGCCAATGTAGATTGAATCAGATCACAAGGGAATGTCAGGATTCTGAGAAAGTAAATCTATTAGTGGCCTAGTCTCAAAGCCAGCACCACGCTGTTCTCCACACAAAATCTTCAATTAGAAACTCACTTTCCCTCTTGTTGAGAGAAGCTGAGACATTTTAGTGAGGCATACAGATATAGAAAAGATTAAAGAGTTAAAGCTATTATAATTGGCCTGCTGTAATATTTGCTATAACATATTCAATTTTCATAACTACATGTGGTGCATTGTTTCAAAGAAAATATTAGGGTAAATTATATGAAACCATTCACATAGGATATGATGATAACTCTAAAAGATGGATAGGATCAACATTTAGAATTTGAAAAGCATCATGAAAATAATAAAGTTTCCTATTAATTCAATTTTATACCAATTATTTATACTCTAGAATTTGTGAGTATACTTTTTTTGTACTTCTATTATACAGATAATTATGTTGTGTATTAGTAATTCATTTATTCCTCCATTCACTCAAGAATTTTTTAGTGCTTCCTATGCTCTAAGAATAAAATTACATGAAAGCAACAACAAAAGAAAAAGAATTAAAGTCAAAAATGTTTGAAATAAAACATGCTAATTGCAACAATATAATTTTGATGGAACACACAGAAGCCAAACTAAAATTCTTTACAGCAACATAAACTACATCAGTGAGGATATAACCTGATATTCTAAAACATCAAAAAGAAAGGGCAGTAGTGACCAATAAAGAATGGAATAACATCTCAGATGTACATTAGTGGTGGGTCTGCTTTTAAGAACACATTCAAATACATTTCAACACTTTACTCCATGCATGTAATCTCAAACTGCAAATACTCATGGATGCATGTATAGAAGTTTTGTAGATGAATGAAATGAAAATATTCTCCTACTACAGTTATCAGCAATTTTATATTAGCAAAATTATGTAACTTTTTAGACACTATATTATGCTGAGGGATTTGGATGCATCACTTCAAAATTTCTCCTTCCTATCTAGTATCATCACGATTCTTTTTTGTATGGATGAGGGCACTGGGGATTAGCAAAATACAGGAACTTGTCAAAAAGTACCGGACTGTAAGTGGCAGAGTTAAAATTCAAACTCATTCTTCCAGACACTACATATCTTTGGCCTTATATCTCTCAGGTTTCTTGGCTCTACTTTGTTGAATCTATTACCAAGTATAATCACAGGACTTGTCTCCCTTCCTTTCTGTTGTCATGGGTCTCTAGTCAGCACTTGACAGCAATTTCCTGCTCTAGAATCTATGTTCAGGAAATTCTATGCAGTGATTCAGAGTTCCAGAATCAAAGCCTGAAGAGTGGATACAGAATTAAATGAGAGCTGCTTCCAGGAGACCAAAGAGCAGTGCTAAGTTAGCCTGAGCTGATCCAACAGTTCCCTGAGGCATTCTGTGGCCTTTTATGTGGACATAGCCCCAGCTTGTCTCTCAGATGTGGTCCGATTTCCTGTCCTCCAAGAGTCCCTCTTGATACTGATATGACAGTTACATTTTATCTATGTCCTCAGGACAAAGAGGACATATGAAAGGTAATGTGCAGTCAGGGGATAGAATTGTTGACAGGGTGACCTCAGGAATGCCAATTAAGCTTGGCTATTAGTCCAGCGGTGGTTCACTTGTTTGTTGGTTTGTTTTTTCTCTGTCTCTTTTTTTGGAGTCTCCTAATTGCATACAAGAACTTTAACAATGAGATTTCCAACACAAGACTTCTCCAAATGTTTTCTAAAGTAGAAAAGATTAGATAGATAGACAGATAGATAGATAGATCTTTATGTCTGCACATGTGAGTGTGGATACATGTAGTTTATGTTTTATGCTTATAAATCATTTTCCACAAAAATGTTCTGTGTACATTTTCAGTACTCATTTCTTTTTGGGTTAACTATATTTGAGGGGTGTTCAGATACTTGAATAGCTTTGGGTTATTTTGCCTCCCCAACTAAATTTAATACCTGCTGTGCCTTTGCCAGTATATGAAGGAGAAAATTAAATGAGGCACTGTAAATAAGAATACCTCTAAAGAACTTTTTGAGCATTTTAAATACACATTAAATGCTGTATTCGTATATGAAACAGAAGGTGAAATATCTCCAGTATTTTACAAGAGTGGTGCTCCATAAAAGAACACCTATTGATGAAAAATAAAGCTTTATTTTGGTCTTATTAAGAAGAATGAAGGAAGAAGTACACTATTTGTCATCACCTCTTAGGTAGCATGCATTTTGCTTGCCACTTTAATAAGGTTATTTCAGTTAATATTAACAGTAATCTCATTATATTAAATTAAGGAACATTTCCTGAGAGAGAGTGTGAAGTGTTTCTAGCTACAAAGTTAATAAGAAGCAAAGCCTGGATTTAAACCCGCACCGTTTTTCCTGATCCCAGCATCTGGATGCTTTTAATTTCATCATGATTCTTCCCAAAATTGTCTACCAAACAATTTATTCTAAAGCTATTATGTACACAATCATACTCCAAAGACAGATTTATAAGCTATTTCTGAAATAAGCTGTTTTTTTTTTTTTTTTGAGAAGTCACAAGATGTGTGTACTGAAGGGGAGGAATGAGGATCAAATTTCAAATCATTCATAATTACCTATGCCAAGGAATAAGGGATATTAATTCTATCACAACTCTGTCAACTTAATCCTTACAGATGTTAAATAACTAGAACTGAATAAATCTTCTTCACTGCTGATTCTTTCACAAAATGTAAAAAAAGTACTGAAACTCAGGTAATTGTGAGTTTAAGTATCTTATTAAAATCAACGATTTAAAATTTTAAAACCATTTTCATCAAATAAGGATTATATAAATAGCTCTGATACTGTCCTACCCTCTAACATATAAGAAAAGAAAGAAAATGGTTCTGTAACATGTAGTAAAGTATGATTAACAAAGAAAACACCTATTATGTACAAAATACATACTTGCTAACAAAGACACGAAATCAACTTTTATAGACATCTTTAAATCAATGGTATACTTTCAAACTCAACACTTTGGGTAGCCCAAACCTTTATAAGACTCCTCCAATCTCTTATTCCCTATGTGTACCATGAAATGAGAATGCTCTAGTCTAACTCAGTAGAAAGAATTGAAAGATAGAAATAAACCCTAGGAAAACTGAGCAGTTACTTACCTTGAAAGGAGACCAGGACATAGATTGAAGGAGCAATGGAGCTGGAAAGAGAGGTTAAAAACAAAGTATACAACTTATTAAAAAATCCTGAAATATTTGGAAGCTGCCCTGTAGTTATAAATGGCACCAAGTTAAAGTAAAAGTTTAGAGATGGGGACAGATACGAGATAAACCTAAAGAGGCAAATCTAGATCAGATCTTAAAGTCTTTCGTATCACGTGGAGATACAGGACAAAGGAAATCAGGAAAAGTTTAAGAGCTAAAACCTAGGGATTGAGTGGATTGGCTGTAAAACAAATGACTCCATCACTTAATGATTTAAAAAAAAACACCTATCATTTCTATATGGCTTTCATGTCATTTGGATTGCTCTTATCAGTTCTAAAGTAGCTATCTACACAGAGAGCTACTGTTCAGCTGAAATTGGCTGTTTTACATGGTGACAGTCATACTCCTGATGGCCATCTTGATGTTAGTTTGAGAAATAGGATGAGTTAGCCATCTGTCCTTTACCTTCTAACTGGCTTATTCTAGCTATTTCACATGCAGAAAATCTCAAAGTAGTAATTGAAAACAAACCCCAGTTCAAAGGCACTTTGTAGTTCTCTGCTTACATTAGATCAATGCCGTCCAAACTACAGGTGAAGACAGAATCAGTGTAGTAACCAGTTACCTAAGAACATAGACACAGGTAGGAAATTATGGCCATTGTTGCAAACTAAGTACCAGAGCTAAAAAAACAGAATTTTATAGCACAGTGTCATGCATCAATTTAAAATTGCTTATAATTAAGTTATTGATGAAAATAAAAATTTATTATAGCCTTAAACCTCTGAAGACTCTTACTCTCCTTCCTACTTTGATTAGTTTGCACTTGTAATTATCTGAAAAGCCAACTTCACATATTTTGGGCATGAAGTTTGGTCATGGTGTTTCTCGTTGGAATGTGGAGTCCTTGGAAAGGAGGTTCTTATCATGGTCCTCTGTGCTTTGCTTCCAAATTCAACATTTGAAAAAGCTTCACACCCATGCATTTGTGAAGCAAGTCAATATGTCTAGGTTTCACATTTCTTTTCAGCCAGCCAAAAAGTCCAAGTTACTTTTTTTTCCAATTCTTTTGGGCTTAGAACAGTAAACATTATGGTGTACCTTCCTACTAAAGAATCAACATGAAGAAGAAAGCTTCGCAGGTTCTGAAAGTGGACTCAAAGTCATTTGGCTTTGGCAGACATTCTCTAGAAGAGTCTAGAAATTGAGTCATGACCATGAATGCTTCCTGTTCTTTGGATATAGGTGCATTTGTGGATCACAGGACCAGAACAGAGAACCTTCTGTCTCCATCTAAAGATTATTTTTTCAGAAGAGAATATAGAACTAAAAACTAAGATTCTCTTTTTATCATGGTATGCATGTCTATAAAGGGCTGAAACAGAATTGAAAGTCAGACCACCCTGAGCAGGTTCTTACTGATGAAATTCTCTGTGAGAAGCAATTTTTATGACCCAAGATTCTACAAATATAAAATAAGTTATTCACCATCATCTGTTTTCCTTTACTCTTAAATTATTATGGTCTTCCTTTTGTATAGTCCACTCTACAGAAATGCCTCTGATATCAATGATCTTTTTATTGTTAATACCAACAGAGATTTCTCAATTCTTACCTCACTGGCAATGTTTCTGATGAGTTACAACCTGGCGTTTTCTGTTTCTCTTACAGTGGTAGACACATACAACTCAGTCTAGCCAGTACAATTAATTCATTCTCTTCAATAACCATACGATCCAAGCAGGCCAATCAGAGTTCTTTTCCAGAATTTGCATGATATTTTCAACCATGAGCAAGAAATCAAGCTGGAATTGTGAGAAAAATAAAAGGAAAGAGAGAGAATGAATTTGTGATAAAGTGTTTTAACATTCTGGACCCATGCATGAGTGATAGAGTTTACAGTGACCTCTCTCATTCCAAGTTTTCCACTTAAAGTACAAAAAAGAAGTTATTTATGCAGATATTTCTTTTTAGTGGTTAGAATTAGGTTTGTGCCATTCATTAATGAAAGTATCCTAAGACAACTGCCCTATGAGATGTAGCACTCTTGAATGCTCCTTTTTTAATTTTGTCTTTTCTAAGCTTCCAAGATACTTCTCCCATGCCTTCCTTTTAACACTTGTCAATACTACTTTTACTGACTTCTTCATCACACAATAATAGGGATGCTTCTCAGACCATTGTTTCATTCAATAGACTCTTTCTAGAGTAAACCACCATCCATCTTCTAACACCAAGTTTTGTCATTAATTTTGAAATCACATCTCTAAATATATTTAAAAAAAGATAAAAATTCATTATATCTCTTACTGTTGCTTAGGAATAGCTTTCACTGTCCATTTCTTCAAAGTCCCATTCTTCAATCACATACCGCTGTCTTTAAATCTAGCTTCACACCTCAATTCTCATTTTGTAGTTTGTCTTGTTTGGTCTCTTCTGCCAATACAATTCTGGAGGAGTGAACTTTAAACCATTCTCCAGCTCATTTCTCAGTATCATTAGATGATGCATCAAACCTTGCTGTTAGAAGAATCAAAAGATCTTTTACTTCAATCAGTGATTCTCAAAATATAAAAGGCATGAGAATCACAGGAATAGTTATTTAAATATGTAAGTCCAAATAGTGGTCCAACTCTCAATGTTTCTAACAAGTATAAAATAAGATGTGAGAATTCCAATTTCTGACAAAACTGCAGGTACTGCTAATGCCGTGGGTCTGAATTATAAGAATAATTTAGATCTAACACATGTTCTTTGCTATTATTTCATTATCAACCCTTGTCTCATATATTCCTCTTAAATTTAAGTGAAGGGTGTGACCTTATTTTAACTCACATAATGTGGTAAAAATAATGGGATGTTATCAGATATCCTTTTTGTGGTGCCATTTCTCAAGGACCTCTGCAGTGAGTCCCTGATCTCCTGCCTGGAGTTATGGCCCATGGCAAGAAAGAAAAAGAGCAAGAGACAAGAATGGAAGAAAATAGGGCTCTGAGACAATCAATGCTCTCTGGGAACAAAGATAAAGAATCTCCAGCTAGCCATTATTTTAATAGCCAGTGCAGTGGGAGGGATGTGGTGTTTTTTCCTGGGAACAATGTGGAAGTAGTGGCTAAATGGGCAAGTTTAACATCCTAAAGGAAACAAGTTAAGATTCACCCCTACGTCTGACTTCATCCTGCTCTATGAGCTCCACAACCTCATTGACCATCAAGATCTCAGCAATGACTGAGATCAAGCAGGATTTCTGTGTTCCAAAACCAGTCCACAAGGTAGGGAAAGGAGAGCCTCAGATAGGTACTATGCCACTTTACAATTCACAAACCCGCACAGGTTGTTACTGTCATTGCTACATTATCATATATATATATATATATATATATATATATATATATAAGATTCCATGTTAGCAGAAAGGGCACAAATTCTTCTGTTGGCCTTGAAGAAATGGACAGACATGTTGTGAACCACCTATATAGGTCATCATAAAGAGATGTGAGTGTGTCATTAAAACCTGAGAGTGGCCTCCAACAATAGCTACTTAGAAACTGAGAACCTTGGTCATAAAAATCACAAGGAAATAATATTCTACCAACATATTAAATGAACTTGAAAAGCAGAGCTTTCTATAATTAAACATCCAGGTGAAAATAATTCTCAGACAGTAGACCCTTCCTTGTAGTCTTGGAAGTCTCTGAGAAGAAGACCTGGTCATTAGCCTTTCTGGGATCCTGATATATGAAAAATGTGAGGTAATAGATGTGCATTGCTTGAAATTGTTGTTTGTAGTAAATTTTGGTGAGTATTACATCACCTAAGAATCAATCTCCAAACTTCCATTGCATATGAGAATTAAATAACTTAGTAGTGTATACAAAACTTTATATGAAGGGGTCCTGCTTCTTTTTGCAGCCTCTCCACATTTTTCCCCTATTAGGTGGAACCAGTTCATTTAACTTTCCTATTCAAACTTATAACATGCTTTAGTAAATATTCCTTTGAATTCTTACGTACCTTTCCTAAGAAACTCTAAATTTTCACTGAAAATTCTTCATTTTCTGCTCATTTTTGGTATTTTCAATAATTTTCCTGCGAAATTTTCCTAATACTAGAGCTATTAGCCTTAAATGCTCTGAGAACTATGGATTTGTCTGCAATTTTACTACTAAAGTATTGTCTTGCAACATTAGTTTGCTACTCTGTCTCTGTATGGAGATAACAGGAAGAGGAACTCAAGCAGTTCCCACTTAACTTGTGTGTCAGATGATTATCACATGTTATGCATTCAAAGGTTCCATTAATACTGCATTTATTCAAATGTTATTGCTAAAAAAAAAAAATAGAAGTCTTGCTGAGAGGAAAAACATGCAGTACCTGAAACCATGATGTTGTGGCAATCCCTTCAGGTGTATGAGAGATAAAGAACAATGAGAGTTTGTGTAGTCCTGTTCTGTAGGGTGGACAATGAGGTCTGAGTGCTTTTCAGGCACTCTGTGATGCTAACTTATGACATGCTGTTTCTCCCTGATCTAGAGCCACAAATCTGATATATGCAGTTCTACTTGGGTGTACTTCTTGAATGAATCAACTGTTGTCATTACTTTTGATGAAATATATTTAGTTCAATTACTAACTGAATAAATCATCATCAATTTAATAATAAACCATTTTAAAATGTGCTGCAGAGTGAACACATTATAGGGGTTTCAAAAAACCTAATCATCTATAACATTTTCTATTTCATTAAAATCTCTTTTTACAGTGTTTCTACACTTTTCTGGGAAATTAGTTTTAACCAATTTGATAGCATTTAGAATTATGTTTAGAGACCTCACATGAGAAAAGGTTTTCATTTATAATTCTTTGCTCCTTTGTGATCAACATTAGCCTTTAAAGTTATCATTCTGTGTGGTAATCACATTAAAGACTTTTTTCATTTCCCATTATGTTTTTGCAAAGTAAAAGCCTAATTTCACATGATGTTCCTAATACATACAATCAGTAAATCATAAACAATTACACAGAAATTATAAATCATTTGCATAAAGGTAGGCAATGTAATCATAATTTCAATGAGAATCATTATCTTTAATAAATCAAATCTGTGTACATCTAGGATAATAATAACACAATGACTCTTTCAACAAGATCACCCAAACTTTCTTTCTTAAAAAAAAAAACATAATTTATTGCAGCAATTTTTGCAAGATATAAATGGAAAAAGATTTCATGACTTAGCTGGGCGTGGTGGCACACGCCTTTAATCCCAGCACTCTGGAGGCTGAGGTAGGCAGAGCGTTGTGAGTTCAAGGCCGACTTGGGCTACAACGCGAGCACGAGGCCGACCTGAGCTACATAGTGCGACCCTGCCTCAAAAAAACCAGGGCCAGGAGTTTGGCTGAGTGGCTTAAGCACCTGTCTGGCAGGTGCGAGGCTGTGAGTTTGATCTCTGGTACCGCAAAAAACAACAACAACAAAAGATTTCATGACTTGTGTTGATCTGCTGACACTGTTATGCACTGAGTTGTGTGTCACATTTTCATATACTGAAAATATGTTTCATTGAAGAACTAGCCCTTAGTGTCTCAGAAAGTCAATATATTTAGAGATAGTACTTTTAGAGAAGTAAGTAACTTAATGTCTTTTAGTTGGGCATAATTCATAAAAGAGGTCATATAAAAGAGATTAGGATTTACAGAGAAATATTTCAGGTACACTAAATAAAGGCTGTGTGATGGCAAATGAGAGTATGGTCATCTATGAGGCAAGGTGAGAGGCCTCAAGGGACACCAGACTTACCTTCACAGGATCGTGGACACTATTTCCCACGAGTGTGAAAAAGTGAATGTCTTTGGAAGTCACCTTGTCTGTGGCATTTTGTTATAACAGACATAGGAGACAAATGCACTGCCTACTTCTAACAAGGACAAGATGATAAAATAAAAAATAATTTAACACATTTTTACTGTTTAAGAAGTGAGAAACAACTTCTGAGGCTATACTTTGGGGAAGCAGTTTTTAAAATACTGTATCAACTACTATTTATCCTTATTAATATTGGTGCTGTTCCTCCCCTCTCCCTACTTTTTATTTTTTTGCCTTTACCTACATCTATCTTGCAGTAAAACTAATCTGAGTATATTAGAATAAAATTATGGCAAAAAATTGTAACCATATTTAGTATATCAATAAAGAGCTTACTTTAACAATAAAAAGGAAAGAGATAATTTAATTCTAAAAATTATGCCCAGATACTATAAAACAAATAGACTACATAAGGTGTAAGATTGTAAAAAATTTTGTTGTTAAACACAACTGTAAAAACAGCTTGATATTTGATCTTTATAATTAGAATGAAAGCACCTGGTTAAGAAACTCTAAAGTACCTTCTGCTTTATAAACAACTATGAAATTTAATACCTAAAAAAATTCCTTTATCTTGGCAACCTGTATTATACTTGCCATGATTTAATTATTGCAAAATGAAAAACACATGATTCCAGGTATTGTTACTGAATAGGTTTTTCTAGGCTTACAATTAAACTAAAAAATTATGTAATTATTAGTCACATAAAAATGAATATATTGTTATCTATTAATACACCACAAGCCTAAATTCATTTGTTATACTTTTTACTTTTTATTCCCCTATGAATAAGAACAATTCATGATTTTTCTTATATTCTTAATATAAAGCAACAGTATTTTGTGATCATTATTATATAAGAAGATACTCATTCTATACAAAATTTAATTCTTCTAGTCACTGATCATTTTTAAGGTACTTAGGTTACTGTGGTGGCAGATATTATATCTTGGAGTCATTGAACACATACCAGCTGACAAGTTAACAGAAAATTGAAAGACAATTTTCAATACTATGCTCCAACTAAATGCCAATTTAGAAGCTAAATATAACTCCTGGATTCTGTTTGCACTTTTAAAATTGCATTCCGAAGTTTAATGGTAGAATGAAATTTTCTGTAACTTCTACATTCACAAGCCTTGAGGCTTAGGCAAAGTATGTTCCAAAAAGCATAGATGTTGTAATTTTCAATGCAAAATTTTTAAAAAAAAACTATTTCTAAAGCTATACATAACTCTAATACTTCTTAAATAAGATGAAATTTGAAATTCCTTAAAATCAGGGTAACTGGGAAGAGACTGATGAAAAACTAGGACTATTCGGCCAGCACGAGCAGGGAGAAACAGCCAGATATGCCCCATGCACCTACAGGCTGCCATTAGAGATGCTTACTTCCTGTGGGCAGCCAGCACAGGCCAGGAGAATCAGACACACATGTGCCTGTGTGCCTGCTGCCATCAGCGGAGTCCTCGTGTAGCCATGCAGGAAGACAGAAGAAGCAGCCCCACCACCAAGCATCCATGGCCATCAGGGAATCCTTAGTGTAGCTGCATGGGTCTGGAGAAGCCTGCCCCATTCCCCACTGCTCTCTGGGAACCTGGGTTTGGAGGCGCCCAGGAGTCTGTCCCATTCTCTTGCACCGCAGAGGGACAGCCAATAATGGAAGTGCCTGGGACCCCACAATCAGGTTGTTGGAAGGAACCCAGGCAAATGTCAAGACAAAGAAGCAAAGGGCAATCTTAGACCTCCAGACCATATATAACAAGTCTTGGAGATATAGTCATGGAAGAAAATGAAAGTCACACACCTGAAATCTCTGAAAAGATAGCAACTGAAGTAAAGAAACAACTTCATGAGACTATAACAGTAATCAGATCAGAAATAATATCTCAGGTAAAAGAAGAAATAAAAAATATAATGAAAGAATTGCTGAGCCTATCTAAAAAAGACATGGATAAAAAAGAGGAGCATAGGAAAATGATAGAAACCTTGAATGAACAATACAGGAAGGAATTACAATTCATGAAACAGATATTCAGGAAATTTAAAACTCCATCAAAAGCTGGCAAAACTGCTTGAAAGAGACTGAGGATTGACTTTCAGACCTTGAGGACAGGATTGCAGCTAGAAATCAAGAAAGAAAAGATCTCTTAGCAATAACAAGGAACCAG
This sequence comes from Dasyprocta punctata, assembly GCA_004363535.1. Taxonomy (NCBI): domain Eukaryota; kingdom Metazoa; phylum Chordata; class Mammalia; order Rodentia; family Dasyproctidae; genus Dasyprocta; species Dasyprocta punctata. Next base: position 15,770 of record RJWM01013819.1, read on the forward strand.
GAAATAGTAATTCAACTGCTGCAAGATGACACAAAGAAAAATAATTTAAGAGTGATAGGTGTCAGTGAAAAAGTGGGTGCCAAAACAAATGACATAAAAATACTATTTACAAAAGTAATAGCACAAAACTTCCTAAATGTAAGAAAAGGAACTGGCATACAGATATGCGAGGGATATAGAACTCCAACTGGCCATAACCAAAATAAATCTACACCCAGACATATAATAATCAAGATTCCAGAAATTCAGCACAAGAACAGACTATTAAAGGCTGCTAGAGAAAAGAAACAGATCACCTATAAAGGAAAACCCATCAGAATCACAGCATACTTCTCAACACAAACCATCAAATCAAGAAAAGTTTGGAGTGAAGTGTTTCAAATCCTGAAAGAACACAACTTCTGACCCAGATGGATGTACCCTGCAAAACTATCTTCCAAAATTGATCGAAAAATAAGATACTTCCATAATAAAGAACAACTGAAAAAATTTGTGACCACCAAACCAACCCTACAAAGAGTGCTGTAGGGTAATCTAGAGAGAATAAAGATAAATACAGTTCCAGGCACAGCAGCACAGGAGGATTGCCAAACAGGGTAGACCATTGAATAAAGGTGAAAAGTGGGGGGCCAACAATAGGAGTAAAGCATGACAGAGATAAGCCAATGCATGCCAGTTGCAACCATTACTGTAGCTGGACTCAATTTACCAATGAAAAGAAACACAGGGAGAGGGGATCAAGATCCATCTAGTGATCTATTCTTTCATGTATCACTTTCATTGTTCTGTTCTGATTAGCTTTATTCTGTTTTGTTTTATTTTTATTTTCTTAATAAAATCAAGTGAAAAAGATCCATCAATATGCTATATACAAGAAACACATTTAACTCAAAATGAAATTCATAGACCAAAAATCAAAAGAGAGTAAACAATTTTTCCATGTGACAAGAAACCAGGAAAAAGCAAGGGTAACTTGCTCATCAACCACAGAATGGATAAGAAGGATATGGTATTTTCATACAACGGAAAGCTACTCAGCTATAAAGAAGCCTAATCTTGAGGCTCTTGTAGGTAAATGGGTGCAATTTGAGATCATACTCATGGTGAAATGTTTCAGACTAGCATAAAAAAAAGTGAAAGTGCTAATGGGATACAAAATGCACAATAGATACTATGAAAGTGACAGGGGTAAAGCATCTGAAAAGGGAAGGTGGTAACCATTGTTAATTTCCTGTTATCTTGTTTTGGATTCCTGTATTGTTTTCATGGTTTTGTTAAGTTTGGTCTTACTTTGTCTTGCTCTGTTTGATTTTACTGTGTCTGATGGTGTGGGCAGCTATTTTGAAGACAGTGGGATATATTAAGGTAGCCAGTGTTGATTTCCTATTATCTGGTTTTGAAGTCCTATAATTCTTTCATTGTTTTGTTTTGATTGGTTTTATTCTGTTTTGTTTTATTCGATTTTATTATATCTGATTGCAAGGGCAGTTATTTATGGTAGCCATTGTTGATTTCCTATTATCTTGTTTTGAAGTCATGTATCACTTTCATTGTTCTGTTCTGATTAGCTTTATTCTGTTTTGTTTTATTTTTATTTTCTTAAAATAAAAAAAAATTAAAAAGCTAGCACTTCTCCTGCTATGAAGGAAAAACCACTGCTTGCCACCTAACTTTGGGTGATTCACTCCACATTTACAGAAGGTCAAGACACAGTCACTGAACAGATATGTTTTACAAAGTATAGGAAGGCAACAAAACAAATGACAACCCAGTGTATCGAGAGAGAAGCAAGGATGGTATGAAAAGTTATAAATATTCATCACAGACAGTGCATTGCTACCACGGGTGATGGGATCCCAGACAGATTCCTAGGCTCTCCTAGGAGAGGAACAAAGAATAGGACACGGCATGCGTGATGGTAAGGAAAGAGCAGCAAAGTTTATTTAGGAAACAGCATGAAGTAAGCCTGCTTATGCAGGTGGAAAGGAAAATGGCAGAAGCCCTGAGGCCACTGGATTTAAGGGTTTAAAATGCTGCACTAGATCTGGGGTCCCTCCTGTATCAAGTGAACTTGTCCTTTCCCATCATTCACTGTGTTAAAATTGGATGGATGAGATGCAGTGCATATGCATGAACATTTTATGAGTGAGTTCACACCATGAAGGGAGTTTTATCCTGAAAACCTCATCTAAAACTAATTACCTCCCAAATGCTCCATTTCAAACATGGCCACATTAGTCCTTAGGGTATTAACATAGGAATTTGAAGCATAGTACACAAACATTCATTCCATAGCACCAAGTGAGAATTAAAGGTTTGAGTGAATATGTGGAGGGGTAATGTGTTGCAGAGAGATTTGAAAACTATAAAGAAATAGATTTTATACAGCCTGATGACCTAATAAAATAAATGGGAAGGGAAAGTGACAGATTACTTCCAAATGCGTGTAGGTGTTATTCATTAATAAGAAATATTTGAGGAAACAAGGAATTATGAGTTCAGTTTGAGAACTGGTTTTACTTTAAGTACCTACAAAACTTAGGAGCAACATCTAGACTGGTATTTAAAAAATTAGAATAACAATCAAATACTTCCGTATTCTTTGAATTAACCTTCCTATTAATATAAAAACATGGTAGAGGCTTCATTTAATGTATAGTTAAAAGGTTTCCCAAAATGTGCTGAGATTTTCAACTGATTATTTTCGTGTTGAAGTTTTCTTCTTAATTTTGATTCTAATGCATTGTTGATATAAATGCATTTCTCTCTATATAATATCCAAGTTTTCACTGGTCATTTGGTCACTTTTTTTTCCATTTCCCAAAGTTCCATCAACAAAGTTTGTGGTGTACCTATTGGTAATGAGTATGTTTGATAAATTGGAGTAATCATATCAAAATCAAAAAGGAAATCAATTAAAATTAAATTTTCATTCTTCAAAATGATCTAAGTCATGTCCACCATGGGAAATGACTTCACCACTATGTTTCTTCTCAAGTGTCACCATGCCATTGATTATCTGAATTAATTGTTTCTTTTTTAGAGACTTTTTCCATTTTTCTTTTAAATCTTATTGTTGTAAGAATCTAAAATCATTCTTTTTAGTAGCTAAAATAATACAAGAAGAGACCTCCTATTTCAACACTTGTAGAACAAATCTACTCTCAATTTCATCTCATCCTTGCCTTTGGAGGAGTGGGATAAGAGTATAAACTGATTACTCCATTTCTCTGAATCGAAAATTTCATCTTTTTTTATTTCCACTCTAAGTAATACCAAATATCAAGAAAACACTTTATTCGTTCTTGACTTTTCATAATTCAGTTCCTTAAGAGGATCTTTGTTCCCTACCAACTTGGCTTTGTCTTGACCCTAAAGTGTGTAATTCAAGTCAGGGTGAATGAGAAAATGAAGAGCGATCTGGTGGATTAAAATTTTGCCCTGATATATTTAATGACAGAAGAAATAATTCATCAGATTGTGGGATATAGGAAGAAGTACTACAGAATAAAGGCAACCCCACTAATGAGTTTTCTATGCCTTGTACAAATAGACTGGTGCTTTGAACTGGTCAACCTTTAGCTTCATGAAATGTAGAGTTATAAGTGAGTGTAAAGTGTCTGCATAGGATTTCAGAGGTAATGAGATTTTAAACACAAAAGTAAAACGAAAGGAAAACAGTAGCGAAAAAATATCTTACAGACCTTTTTTTGTCTTTTTATAACTGAATCTTTTCAGAAGAGCTCTAATTAAGGTCTGAATCACCAGTATGACGCTGAACTTCTTATAACAATAGTTAAAAACCCTTCATAGACATAAATTTGTCATGATAGATTGAGAAAACTTCAGTTAGGATTAAATATTGAATGTACCTGGCTGATCTGGGCATAATGTTGTAGATAAGGAAAAAGGACAATGTAAGTATTCATGAACTTTGTATTTTGCTATAATTTAGATGTTGATGCAATCTGATGAGGAAAAATGAAAAATATAGGAGGGATTGGGGTTTTTTGAAGAAAATACCAATTATGAAATAAAAGCTAAGTGTCATAGAAGATAAAAACAACTGGAGATATATAATAGGCTTGTCGGTAAGTCTTGAGGGTTTGAAAAATATAGGAGTCTGTAAAGTTTTTTGTTTTTTACTATCACTATATTGGTTGTGTGTTTTTCCTATGTCATAGACAAGAACATTAAACTGTAAAAGGTAAGAAGGAAAATAGATAAAGTAATAGAGGTGTAAAGATGTGCTCATGGTAGGAAATAAGAATAGAGAATTGATTTACTACCAAGAATATTATCCCTAAGGAATAGTCTGCCTAACAATTTCTAAGTGTGAAGTTACTTGCAATACTTCTAGAATCTCTTATTAATACCCTATAAATGTTAAGTATAAAGAGTTGCAGCTAATAATGCCTTGAATTTTTTGTATTTGGACTTTTTCCCATTATACTTTTGAGTGCCATATTAAAGGTAGAATCCAGGTAATATGGACACCTTTGTCAAATACTCTTGAGCAAACCTGAGCTCACTGGTTTAATACTATTTGGAAAGGTACATGGTCAGTCTAAAAAAGATATGAAATTTTTACTAATTGTATCATTACTTTAGTGGTATTAATATGAAGCACTGTTTTATGTTTACCCATATCTTTTATTTTTATCATTTAATCCTCAGAACATGCATAAGAAGTGCACATATCATCATCATGATCATCATTATCACCTTACAAATGAGGAGACTGAGGTACAGTGAAATTACGGATAATTCTTATAGACACAGCACAAGCAAAAGGTAAAAGCCTGAACTTCGGACATCTGATCAGAATCTTGTCTAATATTGCTAATCCTTGTCTATTTTGTCCCTGATTTGAATTTGCTTACACATTGTTTCTGTTTGTAACCTGCTGTATTTGAAACTGTTCCTTTTTATTTTTTATTTTTTTAACTTTCATTGGCATATGTTTGCAGCATGCAATGATGGCATTTATTGTGGGTTGCATGCATATAGCATATCTTAATTCTTATTTCATCTCCTTCTCTGTCTTTACCTTCCCTTCCTCAATTTATCTACCTCTTGTTCCCCTTCCCTTGTGCAAAATGTTTTTGTAAAACTGGAAAAAATAGTTCTAATTTCACCTGAGTATCTATTGTGGTAGAGCAACCCTAGAGCAGTAGCGTAAAATAGTAGCAATCATTTATTTTGTTCAAGATTTTTTTTCCTATAGTCAGATTGGAGACTTCCTTCGGTCATTCCCATGGCTGTAGCCAGATGGTGGCTGAGAATTAATTTTATCTTAGCATCGTCCTCAACTGCTCATATATCTTTTGTCTAAAATGGAAAGATTGAAGCTGTTGAGTCTGTAACAGCTGCTGAGCCTGAGCCTTAGCGTCTCTGTGTGTGTGTGTGTGTGTGATGTATATTCTGTAGGTAGCCTCCTTAGGATAATGACTTCGGTGTAACCATGTTACTTAGAATTGCAAGACCAAAGACAGAAAAAACCAAATAGAAATTGTCTTTTAACTCATATAGGCTAAGTTAGAAAATCATGTAGTATCATTCTATTGCATTCACTAGACAAATTGCTAAAGCCAATCGTGTTTAATGGGAGGGGAGTTAGACACAACCTTTTGAGGAGTATGATAAAGTAAATCCCACCCACCACACTCACATATGCATACGCAAACATATCACTTCCTAATCACAGAGACTTGTGAATGTTACCTTGTAGGGCAAAGGAGATAAAATTGAAGACAGTGAGATGAGATGATCACTTGAAATAATCCGGATTGGTTCAAAGTTATCATAAAGGCCTCCAAAAGAAGGATCAGAACAGTCTGAGCCAGAGAAGTCAATGTGATGAGAAAGGCAAGTATCAGAATATCAAGTTCAGGTAGCCCCTGTAGGCTGAGAAAGGCAAAGGAACAGACTGTTAACTACAGACTAGGAGACTGGAGCCCAAACTTGATTTTTGACACATTTTGGACTTTTGACCCCCAGAACTACAAAACAGTATATTTGTATTGCTTTAAGTCATTAGTTTTATGAAAATTCATTATAACCACAATGGAAAACTATTGTAAGTACTGTCAAAATATCTGTGGCAGGTTTTAGCACAATCATAGTCATCATTTCTTTTGACTTGTTGAGAAACTCCAATGAGTTTATTAAAAATCCTGTGTTAGGGCTGGGGGTTTAGCTCAGCAGCACAAGCACCTGCCTGGCAAATGCAAGGTCGTGAGTTCAATACCCGGCACAAAAAACAAAAAAAAACAAAACAAACAAACAAAAAAAAAAAAACCACTCCTGTGCTATGTAGCTACCATGTGCTAGAATTGAGTTAGTTGCTGAGGATATAAACATGAATTAAACATGATTCTTTTCTCAAATAAGCTCACAGATAGTATCCATGGAGGGACTCTTTGAAACTCTAAAGGGCAATATAAGTATAATATATTTGAGTCACTTCTGAAATTTAATATGAAACCCAACTGCTTATTACTTAATTTACTAAATCATAAATCAGAATCAATATTTCAACAGATTGGAATTATGCATGCATCATGAGTAAAATGCAAACAAACACAGAAGATAATTTTAAAATTAAATGTCAATAGGATTTTCAATAGACATTTACCATCCCTCAAAGTTAGAAAACCTGTTAGAACAAGTATACTGTGGGCAATCTCAGTATAAAAGTTGTGTTAATGAGCCTCTAATACACTAAAAGATGTCCCCAGGGATGGAAGTCCATGACTTCATTTTTTCACTGAGTTCTTAACTGAGGCAGCTAACAAGATGCCTAACTGTGATTTGGACACATATTCTGTATAAAATAGATAGATGTTAATTTATTTTGTACAGGTCACTGAACTGATTCCATTACATGACAATTGATACAAACATGAATGCAAACTTGAAGCAAAAAAAAAAAAAAAGAAAAAAAGAAAAGGAAAGAACTTCTTAAACTCTCTCACTTACCAGGCAAAGCAATAAGAAATAGATAACTGAGATACTTATTTTTGTTACGATACTTACATACTTACATCTTGTAACCTTTATGCACCTGAGAATTCCAAAGAAAACACTAAGGTATGACTACAAACCATAAACAAGTTCTTAGAATAAATTTGATATGAACTAAACATTTTAGAGAACAATGTCCCAATTCTAGAAGGAATTTGGCTGCTCAATAATAACTAACTTAATACTAAGAAATACATGTTATGAAGAAAGTTTAACAGAGTGATAGTCAGTGGCCTGCCTTGGTACTGGGGGAATGGGCTTTCCACAGGCACAGCTGTTGGTAGCTGGCCAGCATCTCAGGCAGGCAGCTGGCAGGGGAAGAGTGGGCTCTGCCAGCTGGCGCTAAAAAATTAAAATTAAAATTAAGGAAAAAAAAACCCCTGAGGTGCACATGCATAACAATCGAGCTTTCAAGTTTTGGTGTTCTTTATTCTTCAGTCTTGAGGGAAGCCCAGCACTAAGTCTCCTCCTGCCTAGTCCCATCATTTTGGGCTGCTATTCTCTGGTGTTGGTTTCCTTTTGGAACTTTCTATGTTCATTCAGCCAAGGCACAGTTCTTAAATCGTAGTGTGTGCCAAGGAATGAGCTGAAGGTTGAGGATGAAGATGTAAATATTGCACTAGAAATATGCTAATTAAATGTTATTATGTTAAAAATGCATATAAATCACAAAAGAAAGTGAATTGTCCATATTGGTTGCAAACCATAGAAGACAGCCTGGAACAGATGAAAAAAGGAATTATGATTTAGGAAAAGAAGAATAATTAAGGATCTCTCAGCTGGACCAAAGTAGTCAACACGAGTGAATGAATGGAAGTAAAAAATGGAAATTGAACTTTAAAATTTTGATATATTCTTAGGTTACAGTCAGAACTGCTATAACAAATGCCAAAATCTACAGTTTACAAAATATTATATATAACTCTTTTATAGTATATTTGAACAGGATGCACCTTATAGAGGAGTTCTGCAACTCTCGATAAGCAGCTTCTAACTTCTGGATCTGAGGAAGTAGATCTAGCTCTTACTATTATCTCTTTGTGTTGGGACTGGGAGATTTTCTTTAAAGGGGATGACACTGAAGTTTTTTCCATCATCTGCACTCCACAAAGAGCTGCATTTAAGCCTGAGAAATGTAGTGATTTATTGTGTAGCCTCCCACGAACGCAAAACTTAGGAGTTATGTTAAAAACAAAAGCAGATAATATTGGTAGAAAATAAGTATAAGCCAAGAATAAGCAGTAAATCTGTACAAAATATTCTTATTAGCTAGTGCAAAGTTAGTGTACAAATCAGTTCTGATAGTGTCTACTTAGTTTTGTAACTTTCTCTGTAAATTTCTTCATTTAAGATTTACATTCCCTGTGCTATTACCTGGCTTGGAATGTGAATCACGTGAAAAATGAGGTATAATAGAAATAAGTTGGTAGTGATGAGACATTTTTGTAAGTATTATTCTGATAAAAATGTGGTTGAGACACTATAAGAAAGAAAAAATTTTACAATAAGAAAATATTTTGACAAAAATTAGAAGCAATGAGCTTACAGTATTGGAACCCATAGTGCAGTAGGTTGGTCATCAGCCTTCTTGACTGATGCATGATACTTACTATAAAATAGACCAAATAGTCATGTAACCTTTATTCTCAAGTCAAGAAACTGCAACTGAAAGTAATTTTGCTCAACCTGCATTTTATTCTATCTCTCAATCTAGCCATCAGAGTTTGATCTATGTGAGCTTTAAGGTAATACATTATTGCTCCTAGTCATAGTATATTCCGTATAGTCACATTTCACACATAATGAAGATGGGAGTTGAACTACAAAAGATTTTATAAAGTTAAACAGAAATACAAATGCTCTCTGAAGGCATTATGTAGTGTTTCTTTAAAAGAGTAAAAAAAAATCAGAAGTTTTTGGGTCAATTCTGATATCTTTAGGGAAAATTATATCACTTAAAGATACTTTAAAAAAAGGGAAAAATTTCACTTTAAAGGATTTTAAGATTCCTGTCACTTCATGTATATTGTCTACAATATACATATTAATTAAATAGTACTATACACAATGCAAATAAAAACACAGAAAAAAAATATATATATATATATATATTTTTTTTTTTTTTTTTGCAGCACCGGGGATCAAACTCACAACCTCATACCTGCCAGACAGGCGTTTAAGCCACTGAGCCAAACTCCCAACCCTGGTTTTTTGAGGCAGGGTCGCACTATGTAGCTCAGGCCGGCCTTCGCTCGCTTTGTAACCGGAGCCGGCCTCAAACTCACAATGCTTCTCCTACCTCAGCCTCCCGAGAGCTGGGATTAAAGGCATGCGCCACCACGCCTGGCTAGAAAAATAATTTTTGTCATAAATATTTTCTGGTTTGATAATTGATTTCCCCCTTTGTGCAAAGTACTTTGGTAGATAATGGGATACAAAATCGTATAAATCATTTACTTTAATGTGGGTAATTTTCATCTATGGGTAAAATAGTTATCAAAAATCACTCAAATTAAGAATCTACAAGTGCTGTGAAGCAAATTTAAATTCTACACAAATTTAGGGCCAAATTTAGACAAGGATGGGGCTTAAAACCCAGCCAATGAATAGTTCTAGATTCAAGGATGCACTGGGAGCCTTAACAATATACATGGACTTTCCAAGTCCTGCTTTTACATGTAAGTCAGATATATAGCAAAAGTCTGGGTTGAGTTTTGGTGGGTTTTGTTTTGTTTTGTTTTTTGCTTTTTAATAGTTGTGTGTTCTCCTTTTATGTTTATCTACCAACTGACAAATGTCTTCTACTGTTTGTAAGTTAAATGGACAAGAACAGCAATCCAATTTATTTGAATCATTTCCCATTCTCTGCTAAGAATCACAGGTCCTGGTCCTTAGTTATGCAGATGGATGAGTTTAAAAAGCACCATTTAGGGAAGACAGACATTGGAGAGTCAAAGATAAATGTGACAAAGTTCTAACATCATGAAGTATGCTTGAAAGCTATTTTAAATTATAAATTTATAAAATATTCCTGAGTAATCATTATTATTATCTATATAATATTTTATAAAAACATTTTAATATAAATTATCTGATTTTATTTTACAAAAATTTATAATGTAGCGCAAGGCCAGCCTGAGCTACACAGTGCAACCCTGCCTCAAAAAACCAGGGCTGGGAGTTTGGCTCATTGGTTTATGCACCTGTCAGGCCGGCGCAAGGTTGTGAGTTCAATCCCTGGTGCCACAAAAAAACAAACAAACAAACAAACAAACAAACAAACAAAAACCAAAAAAAAAATTATAATGTAAGCAGAAATGTTGTTCAAGATACTTAATAAGTGTATGACATTTACATGGACCAGTCAGAATGACTGTTCACAATATCAAAATAAATGCAACCAGATTACAAACCAAAACAGCTGCCTGGATCCAGGTTCAGCCTTCATTTTGTACCTAATTTGTGGAATTTTTGTTCAAGAGAGGTTACATGATGTCTTTGTACCAAGAGTTGAGCCTTCTGATTTTAAAATGATCTCTTTTGCACATCTGTCTCTATTCTCTTATATACTTTTAGACAAATAACATGCTCAAAACCTCATTTGTGACCTTCCTGCCTAGCAACCATGTGTCCTTTCTACAATTTCTAAAGTTCTGTGTGAGATTTCTTCTCTCTCTAATTTTTTTTTTCTTGTGAAACTAGCTTACTGGAACTCTCTTTTCCTTTCTGGAAAGTATATTCTCTACAGACAAATATATTCATGTTGGTCCTTCATATTCTGTACAACCCATACCTGGCACCCTTGGTAAATATTTTTTTTTTTTAATTTTTTGAAGTGTGACCAATTATCATGTATATATATTTAAGGGCTTAAATAGGGAAGTACAATGTAGTTCTAATTAACATCAATTCAGGTCTCCAACTCTTGAGTACAGATGTGGACTCCTCCACCACTTTCTACTTATATGATCTTGAGGAGAGCACTTGTAATTCCTGTGCCCAAGTTTGCCCTCTTGAAAAAGAGAGATAATGAACTTAGGTATCAAAGCATTGTGAAGAATAAATCCATATAAAGGACTTAGCACAGAGCAGGGCACACTTAAGTGTTCAATCACCCTTGGTTATTAAACAGACGATAATTATACTCCTCTGTCTGCAATACAGAATAACCATTTATAACCCAAAGGCTTAACAGCCTAAAGTCAATGAATTTAGCAAAAATTGCACAATTTTCTTGAGCAATTTTCAAAATAAGTATTGTAAATATTTTATTCATCCATAAACTGCAATGAATTTATTTTCATACAACCGTAAGTGGACACAAATATGTAGAAATGTGCAATGTGTCTCCTAATATATTTTGTTAATATTCCTTAGAAGTGTTATATTAAAAATTAATTTGTTCAAATTTTTCATTGCTTAAAATTATTCAGCAAAATTACAAAGACTCCACTGTTTTTCTGATCATTGTTTTGCACCAGTCTCTCACCTACAACCTACTTTTTGTTAGGCAATGTTTTCTTTGGACCTTAATTAATTCTTCAATAGTTTCCTCCAGGAGGTCCAAGAAATCTATAACCAACTGCTTCCAATCAGTCACTCTAAACACTCTCAATATCTTTCTCTCAAATGTAGTTGAATTGCCATAACTTGAAAACATATGTGCTGTGATAGTTCTGTCTAACTTATGTACAAAGTGGTTCTGGTACAAACTACATTTGAATATCATATAAATCATGTAAAAGGTGAGTGGCATTATTATGTATTTGTAAAGAGCAGATAATTAAATCTTAGAGTGTTTAAATCACTTTTTCTGCATTATTACTCATAAATAGTATGGAAATAGGTTACACATGCTGATTTTTGAAGTCTCAGATACTTAAATTTTAAATCAGTGACTCTCCAGGGAGTTGCTCCAAAAACAGAAGCAGTTCCAAAAAATGGTATGGCATATTCTTGGTTTTACTACAAAGAGAACAATGTTACTGACATTTATTATGCAGAAGCCTGGGATTTGGATCTATTACTGATACAGGGGAATGAAACTCCCAACCTACAAGATGTCCGGTATGAATGAATTTTAGGAACAAAGGAGGTTAAGGGGTCAACCAATAAGATTAATTGTTCAGATAAAATTGAGCAGGGACAAATGGGGAAGTGAGTCACGTAGCAAGTAGGCATTCTTACAGAGCAGTGACTCTTCCTATAGGTTGAGATGGTGGCTCCTGGCTTCCACAAGGTTATCTATTTAGAATATCAATCCCTAGTGTTTATACTTAGCATGTGGTTGCAGTTGCTTTGCCTTTTGCCTTGGGATCTGGCCCACAGTGGGAGGTGGCTGTCTCCTCCAAGGTCACAAGACATCTGGTCCTCTATGCGGGCTCCCTCAAGGCCTAGCCCTGTCTGACTGCCTATAATATTTCTATCTAACCCAGCTGCCTATAACATGAGCAAGAAAATTTGTCCAAGAAAAATTTCACCAGAAAAGAGATACAGGCAAGAGAGACTTTGTTCAAGGTTTTTGCAGTGGGAGTAGAGATACTACAGTGAAACAAGATTGCAAACTCAAAGCCCAACACCTGAGTGTTTTTAAGGTTCTGAGGTAAGCTAGAAAGAAAGCACTAGAGGTCATCAAAAGAATGCTTCCTGGATGTAATTACACCGTGTGAATTTGTTAATTGTTTCCTCTAAGTTAGGTCCTACCCTTTCACAAAGCCTAAGGAAAAGAGGCATTGCTTTCTCCTTTATAGTTTAAAGAAGTGGCTACCAGGTCATTGAGAAAGACATTCTCGGGTTGTAAAACTAGCCGGAGGCTGGGAGAAGATTTATAGCTTAAACGGTCAGAGAAAGCAATGAAAAGTTTTCTAAAGTAAATTCCTTAAGGAAAGGGAAACTAGGTGCCTGCATCCTGAGAAAGCCTTCCTAAAATTTAACCAGTCTTAGAGGAAGGTTAAAACCTCCCTCCCCCATAAAAACAAAAAAAATCCCCCCACCTGTCTCTCTTCTGTAGGTTTTTCTTCATACTTGTGTAAGCTTGGCAACTGCACTATTTTGCATATGGATACTTATTTTTTCTATGATTTTTATTTTATTTTATTTTATTTTATTTTATTTTATTTCTGCTTTTATTTTTGAGTTACTGGCAATTTAACCAAGAGCTTTTACAATGAACTATAGTCCAAGGCCTTTTTGGATTATTTTTAAATTTTGAAATAGGGTTTCTCTGAATCCTCCCTAAACTGCACTGAAGCTGGATTTGAACTTAATAGTCCTTCTGCCTCTGTCTCCCAGACTGCTGAAACTGCAGGCTTGCCTTGCCGGCCTACTCAGGTTTCATAATTTTCACATAAATCTTTCTTCCATGAATACAACACACTTTTTTAAATGTAAGTAATATTGTTCAAAAGGTTTTTGCCCTAGTATAAATTACTGGATATTATGGTGGTGGTCTAACATGGTGAAGGCCAAATCAAAAATGACACTTACCCTGATGTTCACTTTCTCCTCCCTTCCCTTCAGCCCTGATTATAACTTCCTCTTTCCTTTTCCGTATATGAAGAAAATTCCAATCAGCTCCTCATGTATCATCAACACCACCACCCCCAAACTCCACCTCTGGCCAGAGATCATAAAACCTCCCGCCATACTTGTCCTTGGCCAGAGGAGAAAGCCCAGCCCCAGGAGTTATGCACTCCTCTTCATGTCCTCAGTAAAAGTGTCTTTTTCTTTCTTTCTGCCTCTCTGTTGCGCCAAAAACCCCTAACATTGTTGACTTTGAAATCCTACCAAGATTGGTTCCTCATTATGCGAAAATCATACCTCTATTGGTCACACTAATCACAGGATTTGAGTAATCAAAGTAATAACTGTTTAAATCAGTTATTTGTAGCTATCCCATTATGTGTCATTATGTGTACACATACAATAATTTCATGAACTTTATTTTGACTTCCAATAAATCTGTTTGAATTTTTTTATTTTAAGGTACATATTATTTTACTATAAATTATTACATATTTTAATCTTGTATTATAGTTATAGCACCCTTTTAAAATTGTAGGTGATATTTAAATCATTTTAAAACTTTTAATGTTCTTTTGCTTATCTATGGAGATGCCAAAAACTCTCAACATTTCCATTTTTGCCTCATTATTAATTATTGGTCTTAGTCATTTCCCTCCTCATGGGAACAAAATACGGACCTTCACAATTTAGAGAAATTGTTTTCTCTCACAATTATAGCCCACAGCCATCTGTTTTAAGGCAGAAACCGGGATGGCCCAGGGGAATTGGGGAGGAAAAGCTACTCACTTCTTTGCAGAAAGGAGGTGAAGAGAAGAGAGGAGTCAGGGAAGGAGATACCCCAGGCATGATTTAGTCACTTTCCACAAACCCCACCTATGAGCTCATGAGGCCTTTGGGGGACACCTTGTATCTAAACCATAATATTAGCTGAACTATTGTGTCCACTGATCAATCACAACATACCATGTTATTCAAATTTCTGTTAAGTTTACATAAAACACTTTGCTTCACTCAGGTCTGTCTTAACCAGAACCAATAAGCTGATATTCCTAAGAATGTACTCTTTTAAGCTAAAATATTCTTTGACTTACTCTCTTATTGATATAGGGGAACAAAAATCCCTGCCAACTAGATGTGTAGTACAAATCCACGTTCTCACAATCAAAGAATGAATTTTAGGAAGAACAGAGGTAAACAGCAGGATATATTTATTGAGAGATACAAATATTCTGTCTAAGAGACAGAAGGGGTCCCAAGAGGATTGCCAAAGACTGTTATTCCTAGGGTCTTTTATAGAGCAAAACCACAAAATGAGGCAGTTCTGAGGTGGGGAAAACATGGGAACTTGCAAGGTGAGCATGGGGTGAGACAGAACTATGGCCAACCAATAAGATTAATTACTCAGGTAAGATTGCTTAAACTGGGGACAAATGGGAAAGCAAGTCACTTAACAAGCGGGCATGCATAAAGAGCAGTGGCTTTTCCCGTAGGGGGTTGAAATTGTGACTTCTGGCTTCTTCAGGTGATAGAGACCTAGTTAAAATGTCAATCTCTGATGCTCATCCTTAGGAAGTATGTGGGTGCATGTGTTTTATCTTTTGTCTTGAGGTCCGGCCCTCAGTGGAGGTGCCTGTCTCCCCTACAGTTGCAAGATACCTGGTCTTTTGCACTGGCTCCTTCAAGGGCCTAGACCTGTCTGACTACCTATAATATTTCTATCTAACTCAGCTGCCTGTAACACTATCTCACACTGTCTAGCCTTCCATCCTTGTTTCTCCACAATCAGTTTTTTTTCTCGCCTTGTTTACTCCTGTCTATAAATGAAAAAAGAAAAAAGGAACATTTTTGTTTAACCTTTCAGACATGCACAGGTCTCAGATCCAGAGTTCTCCTTATTTTGTCATTGTTGCCCGTGTCCTATTACCATGTCCTCCCCTCCAGCTTGCAATAATTCTTTCTAGCTAAATCTCTACTTAGTCAAGATTTGTCTTTACTTGACAAATTATTATGTAACTGAATTAAATAAGCTGGCTAAAATTTTGTCAAAATTAATAAGTGCCATAGACTCTAAATGCAAACATTTCATAAAATTTCTAGTGTAGATTAATATATTTTTAAAAATGGGTGTATTTCTTCTGCTCATTAATGTGACTCCTTAGCATTCTCTGATTGTTCTCTCAGTGAAAAGATTAATGTGCTTCTTTGTTTCTTTTATTTGTTGTTTTTTCAACTAATCTCTCCCTAATATGTGGCAAAGTTGGTTAATCCCTAAATTGAGCTCTCACTGGTGGCACTATAGTAAGTTTGTTTGGGCTTTGGAAAGGTCAGACAAAGTCCTAACAAAGAAAGAAGAAAGTATGAATGTCAGTGGTAGTGACTGTTAAACAGACTGTGGAAAATGGAGAAAAGATTAAGGCAAGTTTAGATGACCTCCGTGTGCATTTAAGTCATAATGGTTCTTAGCTGCCTGTAGCAAAGTTCTTCTTCACAGAGCACTAAGTCAGGCAGTAATTTAACAATATGACTGCCCTCCTTCCTCTGGATGCAATAGTTTAAGACTAGTAAAAGGATAAACAGTCAACTAACAGCACCTATGACATTTTGCAGCTTTTATTGACTTGAACACTTACTATCTTTTTAGTGGTCCACCAAACAGAAAAAGTAAAAAGGAAGTAATGTACTGAAAAGTTATTTACATATAAACCAAAATTTAACTGTGTGCATTGGTGACAAAAATAATATATGATCCCACAGTTAATTTTCAACCAACTTGACCTGTAACTTCACATCTTATTCAGTCAAGATTCAAAACTGTATTTATGCATATGTCTCTTTTTTTCTAAATATGCAGACATAAGCACTGTGCTAAGTTTTTCTGTCAATTCCAGAGATCCCTGCTGTGGCAGGAGGCTGTGAGCCAAGAGAGGAAGTGAGAGGATTGCACAGCAGTCCCGCTGTCGGGAGCAGAGGCTCACAACTGTGATCACTGCTGGAAGAAAAAGAAATGAAAGTCAAACTTCATTTTCCAATTAATAAAATCTTAATGTACTTGGAGGTTGAAGATCAAATTTCCTGACTAATTTTTTTTTAAAAAAGAGTAATAATTTTGTTACCATAATTATTGAGTTTCCAAGGTTTATGTGAAGAATACATGTTTCTTTACAAATCCAAAATCATACATATTAACTATTGGCTCATACTTGACTCAAATGTTGTATTCCTTCATAATTTATAGCTTAGAATAAATCTCCATTACAAAAGTCACAGGATTTAAATTACTCAGATTGAAAGTTAATCACAATAGAATTTAGTGTAAATAGTGTGTGCTTTTCTTACCCCATTTGAAAAAGTGAATTTCAGAGACACATCTTTATTTATTTCTTCTTTTTTTTTTATTTATTTCTTCTAAGATACAAACTTTATCCCAAAAGTTTTGTTAGTATTTTCTTACATTATATCTCATTGTATGAATTTAGAGGAATGTGCTTTCAGTTATGTATTAATCAATAATCTATATTTCAATTTTTATCTAGAGTGAAAAAAAATCTTGTTTCTGAATATAAAAGTGGGAAAGACAAATTAGAAACAACAACAAAAAGAAATTACATGCATGTCTATTTGAATGACTTAAAACTATGAGGGCTATGGAGGCAACAGAAGTTCTACCTTCATGCCTACCCCATTATTTTTCTCCTGTGAACATAACATCCATTTCTTAGTGAGGGTTGAAGGCAGAAGACAAAACAACAAAATTTTCTTCTGGTGTACAATGTGCATAAGTTCAGGGACACACATCTGTTCACACAAAACAGGTATAATTAACCACTGAGCAGTGATGATTTGAGTGAGTTTATAGTTCCTTTACCTTAGGAAATTTCAGAAAGATGGACTAATATAACTTTCAAAGCAAAGTAGGATGAAGCTGTTCATTTCACTCATCTCAGTCACTGTCTGCTGTAAATGGCTCATTTTAGGACAATGTATTGTATACTTTTCTTCTTTTAAATTTGTTTCTATTATTAGCACTGCTAGGCTTCCCAATCTTCAATGATAGTTTATTCAATTTGTTTAGGATTACTAAAAATTTTTCTTTATTGCTGTCTTTATAATTTTCAATTTATTTCATACTTTGACCTGCTGTGTATTTTTCAGTGCTGTGAGATTGTGTGTGTGTGTGTGTGTGTGTGTGTGTGCGTGTGTGCCTGTTTGTGCATGTTTGCATTCCCACATTTCCTAACCGGTAAAACACTGGGCATTGAAGCAGTACCTGATATATAAATGTGCCATCCTCAGATATAGGTTTGTGGAGATGTAATAGGCATGGGCATTCCATCACATATCTATTACAAGAGTCTTACTTATTTTTAAAACTTTGTTTCAAATGCTCTGCTCACCATCCTTGACATGAGGTCCAATAGTATCATTACTCATGGCTTTATTGTTTCCCATAAAAAATGTACCAAAGATGTAACTGCAATAGCCCAGTAAAAATGCAATTCTTTGGTTCTTAGTTAATAGCTAAAGTTTTGCTCTTGATAATGTTTCACGACTAGAAAATAGCACAAATGCAATTGGTTTTTTTCAATAGGGAGAAATTTTTATAGTCCATTCTCATAGTCTTGCCACATGGACTCTAACCAATCTCAAAATTTCAGTTCTTGGAGTCTAACTTTTAATAAATATCTCCCATCTACTTCTATTGATCTCTTTAGTCTCTAATATAGTGGTCACAAGCAATATTATTCCTGTAGGCTAAATAATCTTCGTATCTCTTGCCTGCAAACTACCAGTTTTCAATGCCTTCCATTCTGAAGGGAGTTTCCATCTCATCTTATTGATAGACTTGGAGTAGAGGTTACAAAATAGTAGCCCAGGAATCCAAACTAAATCTGCAGAGACATTTTGATGAGGTCGAAGGCATGCTCTGAAAATTAGGTAACTTTATACCAAAACTCTAAATTTCACCTTGACTTTTAAATAGGAAGAGTAAGCCAGGTGTGGTGGTGCACACCCTTAATCCCATCACTCTGGAGGCTGAGGTAGGAGGAGCATTGTGAGTTTGAGGCTGGCTTGGGGTACAACGCGAGTGCAAGGCCGGCCTGAGCTACACAGTGCGACCCTGCCTCAAAAAACCAGGGCTGGAAGTTTGACTCAGTGGCTTAAGTGCCTGCCCTGGCAGGTGTGAAGTTGTGAGTTCAATCCCCGGTGCCACAAAGTAAATAAATAAATAAATACAAAAAGTACTATGGCTAGTAAATTTGTAATTAAAAGAACACTCTATTTGACTAAAAAAATCAGAATATAGTCATTATATATCTTTCACATCAAAAAGTTAGCATATTACACCACAAATACAAGTTCTTTTCTCCTACATAGTGGACATTTGTTTATTATGGTGGTATGGTACAAGTTTTCATTACCTATAAACATCCCAATACCTTTTGATCCTCCTTGTATGATTCTGTATTAGGCTTGTCTGATGAAATTAAATATCTATCTCCACACTGAAAGATTGGTATGTGCCCTAGTTATTACCAAACAGAGCTAAAGTTATCAAATGTACATATATTTTTGAGTATTGGTAAGAAAATTATTACTGTTTTATTTTTGTTGAGACTATGATAATGTACTACACTACCTCTTGGAGGCAACTAAAACTAGAGACTCTTAAAGTGAGGGCAAAAGGAAGAAATCTTACTCATTGACAGAGAAATGGTCAGAAATCACAATACTCTCTTAGCCATGTTTTCCTCCATCAACGAAGCGTAATCCCAGAACATTATAGATGTACAAGCCATAAGCTCTTAGATTTGAAAGTTAGTATTCTCTCTCTTGATATCAAGTTCTCAAACATATAAAATTTCTCAGTAACTTTTCAAAAACCCTCCTTCTTATGTTTTACCACTTCTAGTTGATTAGAATTGTCATATTTTGAAAAATAATTGTTTGATATTACAGCCTGGATCATGAGATTACAGATAGCCAGAAATCAAATTTTCACCGCAAACCATTACACAAAGGAAAAATAGTTTCCTTCTCTTGCAAGTCTCTGAAATTTAGGGATGAATGTAAACTACAGTCAATAATGTGTCAATATATTTTAAATTTAAAGTTAGTTTGTACCATGTTATTATTCACACAGAAGATGCAAATTCATACAGAACAATTATAATTTTAATGAAAGGTATCTCTCCATTTATTTAAAGTATTTTACATTTAAAGTATCTATTAGATTCTAGCTATTGAGGACTGTGGCTTTTGTACTCTAAATATGTATATAAAAGAATACAAGAGCAGACAAAATATATGGTAAATGAATTGGTACTTTAATATTCAATTCATTATACATTCCTTCATTTAAAACGATGGTAAGAATGCTAATAAGAAAATCAGTTGCTTTTATGGATTAAAAAGAAATCACACAACAAACAAATTGAAGAAAATAGAGGACAATGAGGTTACCATTAAAGCAAAATCATGCTTCTCTTTCCAATAATTCAAAATTTCACTCTTGTAATATTTGACCAGTATTCATAAAATTCTACCCCAGGACTAAAATTATTAGTAAATGGTTGGAAATCGAGGTGAGCAGACATTTAGCAATTGTTCAGTGGTCTGTAAAATGAATTTCTGATCTCAGTCCAGTCATAAAACCTATCATCACGATTGATGCAAATCAATGCCTTTTCTATCAGTCTCATCAGGGAAGCTCGGGCCTGCTTGCACACAGACGCAGAAATGTCTCCTGGAGAGCCAAAATCTGTAAGTCAAAATCAAGGATCACTGCTAAGGGAGTTCCTGTCTGTGCTTGAATCATTCTGGACCTAAGTGCAAGGCTTTAAAGATGATTTTAATTCCTTTAGGAAGATTTAAATTCTCTCTAAAGGTAGAGTAGGAGTGATACCATGAAAATCCTGCATCTTACAGAAGAGAAATTAAAGATGAGGAACTGCCTCATCCCAAGGGGCAAGAAGGTTGAGGACTGCCTAGGGCGCTGCTCAGCGCAGCTGAGATTCTGGCTCAGAAGGGGTGCAAAGGGGTTTTTTTTGTGTGCAAGCAGGCCAGTGGGATTCAGGGCACTTTAGAGGAGTGAAACGCCACATATACTTAAATTAAATGGTTTTATGCCTTTTGGAAATGACTCGACAATATTATATTTGCAAAATTCTGGGTGTCCCTTAGGGCTTTTTCATAAACCTTAAAATAACTTTTCTCTATCGATCAGTGTCACCTTTTTTTTCTTTGACAATTCTTAACTTCCAGCCTCTTTCATACAGTTATATATATTTTTTTCTTTCTGTTGCATTTGGTATAAGTGGAACTTGGAGGAGCTATCAAAAAGATTTAAAATGAGCTCTACCTGACACCCAGTGGCAAATTTTGCAGTTCAATCAAAATTGGCCTTGCTTTTTTCCTTCTTGAATCCCTGAATAACTGTGCTCCTCTGACAACCTAAATGCTCTTTTACTTTGGCACCTTTATTGTGATTGCAGTATTAGATAAGCTGAAATGTTTATAATCTTTGTAATAGCCTGATCAT
The DNA here is from genome assembly GCA_004363535.1 of Dasyprocta punctata. Classification (NCBI taxonomy): domain Eukaryota; kingdom Metazoa; phylum Chordata; class Mammalia; order Rodentia; family Dasyproctidae; genus Dasyprocta; species Dasyprocta punctata. The sequence goes on from RJWM01013819.1 coordinate 36,861, forward strand.
AGATACTGAAAAGGTGACATCTTGAAGTCACTATTCGTCTGCCTTATTTCTTGGACTAGAAGCAAAGAGGTGCTATGTATAGCAAGATTCCAAGAACTTACAAGATTTATATCAAATCACCAAATGAGAACAAATCTAAGGTTACCTTGATTACAGAGGCCTCTAAAGTAAATAGGAAATCCTCAAATATAAGTTCTTTGCACTTTTTGCTGTCTTCATTAAACATCTCTGAATTTTATGCACTACATTTTAAAAATGAGGAGAGTGTTATGGTAGGAGGAAATTTTTTAACTCATAAAGAAAGTAAAATCTCCACAAATATTAATGAAGATTTATGCCTTTGATGTAGACATAGTATAATGCATAGTTTATTTTTTTTTTTATTTTTTTGCAGCACCAGGGATTGAACTCACAACCTCGCGCCTGCCAAACAGGCACTCAAGCCACTGAGTCAAACCCCCATCCCTGGTTTTTTGAGGCAGGGTCGCACTATGTAGCTCAGACCGGCCTTGCGCTCGCATTGTAGCCCAAGTCAGCCTCGAACTCACAATGCTCCTCCTATCTCAGCCTCCCCAGTGCTGGGATTAAAGGTGTGCACCACCACGCCCGGCTATAATACATAGTTTAATGGCAGCAATTATCATGAACATTTCAAATGAGTCTTTGAAGTTTAACGTGTATCCATGACTGGTCTCTTTCTTCCTTGTTTTTCATGTCTGGCATCATATACAGTCTGGGCTTGAGAAGAAGGTTCCAAACTATTAAGTGTTTCGATTAGAAAATAACTTTAAACTTTAAAATTCCTAAGTTGTATGTGCAACACAGTCCTGGATTGTGTGACGTTAGTTGGAAAAAGGCTGGGAATTGTTTTCCCAGAAATGCATCTCTTTATGAGACTCTAAATTTTAACTGGCTAACAGAGGAACCGTGAGAGACTTGGGAGGTAAAAGGGAAACTGAAAACCTTCCTCTCAGATGGCCATTGCAATCAGACATGTTCACAAAAATAGAGGAGTTGCCAGAGGGACGCAGCTGCTCCCTGCTTTCCTCTGCTCCTCTGTGCACAAAGGAAACAGCTTCTCTGGAGCCTAAAGTTCCCAGACACTTTCCTAGGAGCTTTATTTTCATAGTCTGAATTTAATTGTCCAAGATATTTGGCTTTTCAGAGACCTTTGGAAACTTCACAGGCCCATGCACAGAAATTTGATTATGATTCATATATATAATTTTCTGTATGTCAGACATGTAATCACAAAAAACAATGAAGTGTAGGTAGAGTTAGTCTCTCAATTATTCAACTCCTATGCAGAGCATTCCAGTTTTTTGTTTTTGTTTTTGTTTTGTTTTTGTTTTTGTTTTCTTTTTGGTGGCACTGGGGATTGAACTCACAACCTCACACCTGCCAGGCAGATGCTTAAGCCACTGAGCCAAACTCCCAGCCCTAGTTTTTTGAGACAGGGTCACACTATGTGTTCAGCCGACCTTGTGCTCACATTGCAGCCCAAGCTGGCCTTGAACTCACAATGCTTTGCCTCCCTCAGCCTCCTGAGTGCTGGGATTAAAGGTGTGTGTCACCATGCCTGGCTATATTCCAGTTTTATTGATTACCAAAATTTGTCATTTGGTCCAAAAGTGAGACACTAACATGTCCTCAAATTTGGCCTCCACCATTAGAGTTTCTCAAGGTTAATGTGGGAAAAAACAAAAACAAAAACAGAACAAAACAAAACAAAAAAAACCACTTCAGTGACTAGGGAAGGGACTGATAAAGAAATCATGCTGATTACATTGTTTCAGCATATACTGGACCTGCTATGAGAAATCTTCTGCCTCATATCAGCCTCCTAAGAAAAATCCCTGATTATGCATTTTGTGTTGTCTCTGACAGCGACTATTTTCAATGCCTGTGAGTTTGTTCCTGCCTCCCTTTAGGATGTTTTTAATTGTGCCAAGATATGTATAGTCATTGAAGAGGAAACATTCCATTTCCAGTTGCAAGTTTTTTCCTTGTATCGGTATAAGATTCAATGATTTGCTTTATTGTTACTGTTTTAGTCTTTCTACAATTGTTTGGGACAGGAGACAAAGTTTGGCAACATAAGTCCATGAGTAGTAATAAGACCTACCTATCTTCTGCATTGCACCAAACCTAGTAGCTAAAAACAGTGATCATTTTTTTTATGTTCACGATTGGAAAGCTATAAAAATTTAGTCCTAACTTGGCTGGGTCACATCTCTCTCCTTTATGGGATCTAGTGGATTTATTGGGTCAGGAACATAGCTCAGTGACACAGCACCTGCCTGGCAAGTGTGAGGTCTTGAGCTCCATTCCTGGTATCAATAATAACAATAATAATAATAATGAGTTAGTGAGTTATATTCAGATGGCATCTGAGCTGTCCTGAGTATTACAGATCAGTTCACTGTATCCCATGTACCTTAGCAGAAATAGCTGAAGGGCTGTTGCTAGTAGTGCTCCTTTCCCTCTCAATGCATTTTCAGGGCCTCTCTGTGGTGAGTACAGCAGTGTACTGAAACTTTTTCATGATCCAAAAAGAGTGCTCTGAGACATCAAGTGTAACACAATGTCACTTCTGATATATTCTATTGGTCAGAGTAGTTAGAGTGCTTGTCCAGGTTCAAGAAACAGAGACATACACCCAACCTTTCAATGGGTGGAGTATCAGATACTTTCTGGCTATCTTTCGCTCATTACACAACCAGAATTAGATTGATTCATATGGATATGAAACATATTAACGTATGAAAGCTGGGAGAGTACTTAGCAGACAGTGTTCTTCATTAAAAAATAATGGACAACTAAGATTTAGTGACAATAAGAGAATTATTCAGGATAAAAATTGATGAGATTTAGGGCAGAGGCTAGAACACTGAGCTTCTAAGAAAGTATCCTTTGAGAAATCATTGCTAATAATTAGTATTTACAGGTACATATTTTATGATATAATTTTATTATTATCCACAACACCATAAAACATGGTCTAGTACAGAGCAGTTACTGAGGCGATTGTGTAATACATACACACACACACACACACACACAGCCTGTACATTTCAGTTTATAGTCTGGAAGCCAGCACCATTATTTCAGTGATTGAGGTGTGAACTCCAGAGTTAACAACCTGGATTTAATGCCAGCTTCCAGTGTAACCTCAGCCAGGTACTTAACCTCTCTGTTCTTCCATTTCGTCATTTATAATAGAAAGCACTTCATAGGTTTGTGGTTAGGGGTCAAATGAGATCAACTGTGAAATGCTAGGCATATAGTCAGTGGCAGGTACCTCTCAGGTATTATTTCAGTTTGGTTAGGAAGAGAGTGCAATCTTTTTCTAAAGACATTTATTGTCTCACTGCTATCTGGATAAGGTTATCAGTGGAGAGTAATATATGGAGCGAATGTAGTAGTGCTAAACAAAAGGCAAAACTGTGAAACTCTGTTTCTAGAAAGTAGAAAAATATACCAAATGTTAGAAGAATTTAGTGCCCTTTTTAAGGTTGTGCCAATGAATTTAAAGTGGAATCAGGCAGTCAGGCAATGTATTTCTTCAGGAATATTCAGTTGTTTTTATATAGTTGTTAAGAAACAAAAATAGGGGGGCTGGGAATTTAGCTCAATGGTGTAAGCACCAGCCTGGTGGGCATGAGGTTGTGAGTTTGATCCCCAGTACCAAAACAAAAACAAAAACAAAAAATGAAAAAAAAAAAAAAAAACAACAAAAAGAAAAAGAAAAGAAAAGAAGAGAAACAGAAATAAGTATCAAATTGAATTAGAACTTTGTATGGAATATATGCAAGAGACAAGGCTATGAGAGGTTTTTGCAAGAAAATGATAATGATGGACTTTAGAAACAGCAGAATTAGAGGAAAATTTGTATGATTTCTCTAGTACAATAAAGTAATTTCTTTAAAAATCATACCACTTGCAGAGGCTTAAAAATTTTAATAATGCTTAGGCACATTTGTATCTGTGAAAGAGAGATTAAAAAATGTGGAAAGAAAAGTCATTGAAGTTGAGGTCAAACAATGGTCCTGTTGAATCACTAGTTCCACTATCAGAGAGAAAGAGGGTGGGTTTGAAACCTTAGAAGAATAAGAAAAAGTGACTGAGAAGGAAGATAACAGTAATGATGAGAAGAAGGCCTGATTGAACATAGCAGTGTCATAAGTCTCAAAGGACCAGGAGCCTTTCTGTAACACTGAAAGAATAATTTTCTAAAGATTGTATCTTAGAGCAAAAAGTAGTTGAAATAATTCTCATGATCTTGAAGTATACCAAGTAAAGAAGAGCCAATTGTAGGGAAAGTATGCTGCAGAGGACCACCTGAATGACTCTCCTTGAAAGAAGAGCAATTATCTCCATTTTGGCTATACCTGGCCTTATTTCCATATATTAATATGTACAGAGTTGGCTAGGACTTTTCCTTATCCTTTCAATTGACTTTAAGCAATGCAAATTGGTCTAACTGAAGTACTGATGTATAGTTTTGAAGCAAGTTAATAGGTCAAGTTACACCCCCCCTCCTGCCCCCGCAGTGACTCGCAAAAAACGTGTGTGATTGGGTGGGAGAAAGGGCCACACTTCACTCTATCAGCTGGGATCAAGCTTTGAGATAAGAGGCTCTGACTTCCCAGGGCATAAAAGATTACACATCAGAGCTGAAGCCCTGATCCCAAAACATTAGATACTATCTGAAATTATATTATGCAGATTGCTCTTTCTGCATATCATTCTCTCTGTATATTTCAGAGGTGATTTCAGGCATCCTACCTAGCCCAGCTCACAACACTCATATACTTCCCGCCATTCTCATAGTCACTCATCCTTGAACCACTGTCTTCTTCATGAATGAATAAAACCCATGTTAGGCTTTGGGTTAAGGCTTTTGTTTTGGTTAACTGTCACTCTGACTGGACTTAGGATCCCCTTGGCTCCCCACAACTGTAAATAATGCCTTAGTGTCTTTTTTCTTGCCGTAAATTGCACTGGTAGTGGTGGATTGGAATTAACTCACTAAAATTCCAGTAACTTTTCCATGGAATTACAAATATAAACTTCCCGGATCACAACAAGGACCAGGAAGAGTTCTCTATAGTGTGTTATGTCTGAAGCACAGGAAGTTGCCTTATAAGTTTCAGACATGGGACAAAACACTCTATCATCATCATCATCATCATCATCATCGTTTTATTACTTAATTACCATTATCAGCTTGACTGGTACCCAATGGAAAAGATTGAAAGTGAGGGTGTAGTGTTGGATAGCTCAGAGGAGACACAAAAAGCAGTTAAGGGTTGAGAGGAGGCAGAAGATCCAGTATCTCTTAAAGGTTCTTACCCAGTGTTTGGTGAACAAGAACAACAGTGTCTACCAGAATTGGTGCAATTAGTGCTGGTATGGGTGAACCGTACCCTAATGTGTTTCTCAAAATTGAATATGCATATGCATCACTTAAGGAAAGATACTGATTCTGATTCATTAGGTACTGGTGAAACCAGAATTGTTGCTTTGTAACAAGCTTTTTGGTGCTAGCCTCTTTTCCTTCATGTTAATTCAAGCAACACTGTCCAGATTTCTAGGTCAGAAAACCACTAAGTGGACTAAATGAAAAAAACATTGTGCTTTACTTACTAGAGAATCATAAAAAATGATCAAAAGAATGAAATTTAAGTGGTTTAGAAAAAATTATTCCCAATCAATAGCTTAATATTTGTTACATATTTTCTTTTTTTTTTTTTTTTTTTTTTTTTTTTTTTTTTTTTTTTTTTTTTTTTTTTTTTTTTTTTTTTGCGGCACCGGGGATTGAACTCACAGCCTTGCGCCTGCCAGGGCAGGCGCTTAACCCACTGACCCAAACTCCCAGCCCTGGTTTTTTGAGGCAGGGTCGCACTATGTAGCTCAGGCCGGCCTTGCACTCGCGTTGTAGCCCAAGCCGGCCTCGAACTCACAACGCTCCGCCTACCTCAGCCTCCCGAGTGCTGGGATTAAAGGCGTGCGCCACCACGCCCGGCTTGTTACATATTTTCTAACAATAACCTCACACATCTTTTAGAAAGTGTGTTGCTAAGAATTTGATTAAATTATACTTCACAAATATCTGTACTTTTTAAAAGGTGGGGTTGAGTTTTGAGCAGAGAAAGTGATGAGTAAAAGGTAGAAGCCTGAATCAGAAACACGATTTCATGAAGTTAACTAACTAGTTTTTAAGTTAGATTTTGTACATCCTCTCAAAGCTTTAATGTATCCGGAGGTGGGGCTTTTTGGAAGGTGAGTGGCCCATGGGGTGCTGTACTCATCCATGCACACACCAGTAAGTTCAGTGGCTGGTGTGCTGTTGTTGGAAGGTGGGGCCTGGAGATGTGACCCCAAAGGATATTTCTTCCTCTGCTTTCTGACTGCTATGAAAGGAGCAGCTTCCCTCTAACCAAGTCTTTCAACCATGCCATCCTGTCTTGGAGCCAACTGACCATGGACCGAAACTCTCAGGGAATAAACCTCTCCTCCAGTAATTTGTAGGTGCTAGTATCTGTCCCAGAAATAAGGAAAGTAACTAAGACATTAGTAATTCAAAGAGGTTTCATACCATAAACATATGCAATTTTTACTTCCCCATAAAAATAAGAAATGTTAAACTGACATAGGCATTATGCAACAAATGTAGGGCTTTCTGTAAGCTTTGTTGATGTGACTACATGAAAGGGTACTAGTCTGGTACTCCTTAAATAAAATGTCTGATCATTTTGGTATATTTCTGGACACATTTTACAAATTAACTAGTTAAGAAATTAAACCTAGCAATACAGCGTAAGTATTTTCTTAGGTTACTTGCTAAAATGTCTGTAAAATTTGGAGAAATTATTTATATTGAAAAGTCAATCTCTAGTGAGTATCATTAATAATAAATCAGGCGAAAACATCTACATTTTCTGACTGAAACGATGGGAAGCCACACAAAGATTAATAAGACTTCATGAAGACTGGCAGATACAGATTTAATATGTATCTTGAGTTGAAATGACTTTTTCATATGTTCAAAAGGAGACAGAAGAGATGTGATTGATTTCATTGCTTAATTTTCTTGGCATTCTTTTATATCATTTGGATCAAGATTGTCTCCTGTCTTTGTTCCCACTTCAAGGTGTTCTAAAGTGCTTCAGCATGATCCTTGAAATATGTAGATACACTTAATCATTTATGGTTGCACAGTGGACCCCGTAGGGCATCTTAAGTGTTCTAGGGTGATATGGGAACTCGAGTAAGGGCAGGGAATAGAGTTTGGTGTGGAGACTCAAAGCGCTGGCATCCTTGAATTCATGGTTGTGTTTCAAGAAATGTAGATAGCAGTGTCTTACAGATTCAATGAATTTATAGAGGGCCAGAGACTAGGCCCTGAGTTTCAGGCAATATTGCTTGCAGACAGCATGGACATCCAACACTGTGGTTAAGTCTCTGCCCAAGCACAGACCCTTGTCTTCCAAGTGATTCTTTGTAAACTAGTTATCAAGGACATTTTTCTCATTACAGCTATCAAAGGAACCTCACTCAGAGATGGAGTGAAGGTAACTAAACCTGAGACATATTGATTAGGCTGTGCAGAACTATAGTCTAGGATCTGCAGATAAAACAGTGAGTGGAATTTTGACAGTTCCTAGTGACACATTCAATAGACTAATATTGTTAATATTGATAAAGAGAAACCACAATTATAAGTCTGTTATTTATCTAATTGCACAAGGTTTTTATTGCTCTGTTAAGATTACATGAATTTGTTGTCTGGTGTTTCTGTGGAATTCTGACCCTGCATTAAAACTAGAGTATATCAGGACCATGTTCCCTTTGGAGACTGTATGGAAGAATATGTCCCTCTGTTTACCTAGCTTCTAGAGGAAAAGCATATTTCTTGTCCCATGACTTTCTTCCCACAATTCTAAAACCAGTAATATTACTTCTTGATCATCCTTCTGCAGTCATCCTGATATAGGCTCTCCAAATGACATAGGGAAATATTGCAACTTCCAACCTGTTAGATGTATGACACCACAAGTGTGTTCCCCAAAATCAAAGAATGAATTCTGAGGAACAATAGAGTTTAAGAGCAGGGAATTTTATTGCAGCACAGGCAGTTCCTGCCTGAGAGAGATAGAAGGGGACCTGCAGTGGGTGGCCCATGAGCCCACATCTCAAAGGAAGTTTTATAGAGCAAAATCACAAGATGGGTATAAAATCATAGGTGGATACAAGGTGGGACAAATTTATGATAACAAATAACATTACAAGTATGGTCACTCAGGTAGTATTGATGTAGTGAGTAAGCAGGATACATGGAAAGAATAAGGACCATTTTTGGAAGGGAGGGGTCAGGAGGGTCACCTCCCAATCCAGGTGACTGATGTTTATTTACAATATCAGTCATTACTGTTTGTCTCTCCAGGAAGTAGGTATGCATAATTTATTCCTTCTTTATTTTGAGGCATGAATTTCAATGAATGTACCTCTATCCACAGTTGTACACTGACACCTTAAGGAGGCTACCCCTGTCTGCTCATAATATATCTACCTAATTTAGCTATCCATAATAATACCTTCCTTCTGCTGACTATACTTGAGAATATTTCTCTAGTTTTTCAAGGGCCTTTGTGATTAGATTGGGCCCACTGAGATAATTCAGGTTCATTTCCTCATCTCAATGTCCTTAGGTTAATCACATCTACAAATCCTGCACAAATTCCAGGGACCTGGGCCACACTATCTTTATGGGGCTATTATTTTACCCACCACACCCATTTTGCACTCTTCATGTCCTTTTTAAACTTGATAAGAATCATTTAGGGATTCCCTTGAAATCTTTTCTTAATCAACTCAAAGGCCCTCTTCTCTAATGAATAGTTGCAAGTCTCAGCGAAACTGCCAGTTCAATTATTATGGCAGGGATCATTACAGCCCTGTTACAAACATCTCACACAGTATTTATCTCCCTGTCTATAAAAGTGAGTGCTAAGGAGTAGGCCATTTTTACCATTTCTGTTTCGCATGCTTTTTTGTTTTATCAGACCCAGAAGAGTTTTTTGGAGGAAAAGGACACCATCAACATGACATAAAAAGGCATTCAGAGTAAAATGCTAGAGTAATTTAGGACAACTCATGTAAACAAAAACTATCCCAAGCAATCTGAGACATGCATACGTTTTTCTTACTTCCAGAAAAGGTGAGAAGTTGTTTTTTTGTTTGTTGGTTTGTGCTGGGAATCAAACACACAACCTTGTGCTTGCCAGACAGACATTTATGCCACTGAGCCAAATTCCCAACCCTCAGTGAGGACTTTTAATTTTGTTTTATTGTCTTGCAATCTAATAACTGTTACAAGTCTATGATACTGGCTGACATATAGAACATGAATTGTGAAGGGGGAAGAGAAAAAGCAGGGAAAATAGAACATAGACCAAAAGAAAAGAATGGTTATGTCAAAAATAGTTATATATGAACTGCACACTGTAATGGCTATGACTGGCCTTAAAGGTAGATTTAAGAAATAAAGAGCAGTTAAACCTGAATACCAGAACATTGACCTAAAACAAAAACAAAAACAAAAATAAAAACAAAGAAAAAAAAAAAACAGGCAGTGGAGCTGTTATCTGATTAATTCAGGATAAAACTGTTGATGTCCTGCAGGGCAAGAAGAATTCACTTTTGGAATTTGTATTTCAGAATCATTATCATGTGATGAGCATTTAATGTCTTGTTATTGAGTCATTTAGCTTGAGCATAGAGTTGCAGAGGATGAGACTGGGATTAGCTTCAATTACAGTATCAAAAAGAAGAGGCAGTACATACATAAGAGACAGACAAATGACCAGCCAGCGTGGGAAACAAGGATTCAAGCAAGAGGAAAAATAGGACTCTGTTGGGAGCCGTTGTAGCTGGAAACTGACCTAGGGCATGACCCAGACATGACCCTACCAAAAAACAAAGAGTGCCCAGGTCAACCACTTGAAAAAGTTGCTGCAGCCCAGAAAAAACACCAAGCTCCTAGACAATCCAAGCAATGGGTTACTAGGCAGAGGGGCTGAAATTGATGTCATCCTTCCCAGTATATAAACAAATATGCAGCATTGGTTGAGCAGTACCTTTCCTCCCATCAGGAGGATAAGGGCTCCACCTGACCCCAGCTTTGTCTCTTCTTTATTTTTCTCATCCTCTCACAGTCCTTCACCCCAAAAACCTCAGAAGCCGCATGGATCACAGCTTATGGTGCCAGAACAAAGATAGGATAAGAGATTGAGGGTGAGGGGACACTTCTCATGTGTGCACAACTCATGGTAGAAGTGCATTGGTATAGGTCAATAGTCATCACTGGGGTGTATTGATATTGGCTTCATCAGGTGTAAAGAGTGGGGCATTGAAACTCCCTTCTTCTCTAGGGCCAGTTATAAACAGGCCTGTGAGAAACCCTTTCATCTGGAAAAAAAAAAAGGTATATGGATTATATCAGTCGTCTAACTATGGGATAAACATATTCAAAAGAATCACAAATGTATAAGGAAGTGCTTTTTGCATGCTTGATCCCAGTATTTATATTCCTTCTGTGGACCTGGATTAGACAGGGTCATAATATTCATCAGCTTCTTGAGACAACCACAGTGGAATTGGCTCCAGGCACTGTTTTAGAATTGAGTCCTGAGCAGGAAAAGATGGTGGAATGACAGTCATCCTGATAACATGAACTGAGCCACAAGTGGCAACTCCTGCCTTTTTAGCTCAAACAGACTTTGCTAATCACAGGTTCAAACTTCCACCTCTCAGGGAGTAGAGCCATTTTCTCCATCTCACTTGCAATTGATGCTAAAAGAAGCCAAATGGGTGAGGGGGGTACATAGAGGGTTTTCAACATATCTACTCAGTTGCTAAACTTCCAATCCCCAGTAGTCGGAGACAAATTATAATCACTCAGGTCATCAGTTCACAGCCTAAAGGAAAGGGAAAAAACAAAGCTACTTGTTTTTGCTGTGGGGGGTGGGGGCATTTTGCCAATAGTTGTGCTGCTGCACCTTTGGTGGTAACACAGTCACTCTCTGTCCCTTCAACAAAACCTTCAACTATCTGTTCAAAGTGTAGAGGACAGTATCTTTGGGCCACTCGATGTATACTTAAAACTGATATGGAAGGCCTTCCTGTTCCAGAAGAAAAACTTCCAACTTTCTACAATAGCCCTGCCAAACAGTAGGTGTGCTACAACTCAGACAGCTTCCCTGAGATGGCCCAGCCCTGCTCAGCACGGCAGACCCCCAGTGGTTAGGGGGGTAATGCGGTCCTACTTTGTGGTGTGCTGATTTTGTTCACAAAGTACTCTCACGAAAGACAATTTCGAATAACCAATGCAACAACAACTAACCTGTAAAACTTCTAAAAATTCAACATTTGTCTTTCACGAACTAATAATCAGCTGGCTCCAGCATATCACTGTCTCACTATGGCTTTGTAGTGAGTCTTGACATCTGGTAGTGTAACTCTCCAGCTCTGTTGTTTTTCAAAATTATTTACTTCAGGGATACTTGTTTCAAATTCACAATTAATGTAACTCTACGTTTATTTAGGTCTTTTTTGATTTCTTAAGTCAATTTTAGTTTTCAATACACTGACACTGCACTGAATTGCTAAATTTCTTGAGTTTGTTTCCAGAAGAAGGAATTGTAAATTTACATACTTCAGAGGAAATGGGAAAACAGTTTAGAACAAGATTAGGTTAAAAAAAAAAACACAAACCTAGCTGGGCCTCTACAGATTTTAAAGGGTTATATAACAGGGAGAAACTGCTGCTTTCTGCTCCTCTCACTACTTCTCACAGACCCCCCAAGCAGGGGAGGGAACCAAAGAGCTCCACCAAGCCTTGTGCTTGGCCCAGACCAGGGAGATGAAGAAACAATGTTACTTGTTTCGGCTACAAGGTTACTGTTCTAATGTAAAATAATGTTGATAGACTTAATATTGGTTCTTAAGGATTGTTAAATCTGTGTTAAAATGTTCAAGTTGTAAAATGTTAAAAATAAGCATGCCTTTGTAGCTAGAAACCGGTTTAAAGCAAAGTGTCTGGTTGCCAAGTTGACAATGGTGAATCGGAATGGTTGATACATTGTGTCAACTTGAAGTTTGGAAGCTTGGCTGAGTGACTCAGTGGGGGACCTGGAGTTCTCATTTTGTAAACATTCTTGCACTGTGCAGGAGTAGGGCAAAGAGATGGTATGAGTGCTGCCTGTTTACAATGTAGGCGGGGAAAAAAAAGGAGGCTTATGCTTCCCTCCTTGGCTCTTGCTACTTTTGCTGTCTTCCACAGCTATGAACTGTTACTCCCTCAGACACTGTTCAATAGGCTTCTGTTTCCTATGCCACCTTCCATCAAAATGCTTCTGCCTTGTGCGAACAATTCCATTTAACCTAGCTCACTGCTAATTTGGGGTCCAGGGTATGCTTATGTTTTTCCAGGAAATGCTAAATGATCTATCTGGGTGCCAATGTATGCTATCTGGCTGTATCATGGACCCAAATCCAGAAAAGGAGTTGATTTCACCTCTCAAGAAGCAGATGCTCAGGCCTATGACAGTGATGCGTCAGACACCATGTCACAACTGATAGAAAAGGATGAAACTAGAGTCAACCTTAATTGACCCAAGATGCCCAGAAGATGGTAACCAAAAATAAAGCCAAAGGTCTAAATAGATGATAATAGTGTATGCTAAGTCCTATGATAAAAATATATGGTAATTATAGATAAGCTTTTGTCCTTTCCAAATTCTTTTATAACAGATTTCTGCTAACTGACTTACAATAAATCTGACTAGACTACTTGCAACTACAAATTCTACAATCATAAAAATTAGTATAATTCAATTTGACTAAAATATATTTGAGTGCACTCTAATTGTGTAAGATGTTTGTCAGTCTGCTTGTGTATCTGTTTGTCTGTTTGTCCAGTCTGTTAAGGTGTTGTTGGGAGTCAGCTGCACTAGTGATCATTCACACCTGTGGAGCCGAAAGCACAAGTGCCAGTACAGGAGTACCCAAGTGGTATGGAGCACAAAAGAAATGCCCTGAGGACATGGGGTGCTGGAGGTGACAGGTGTTTCAACCCAAGGACATGGGGTGTAAGAAGTGAGCTAGTTCAGCAAAGTGGTGTGAAATAGCCCCTGGGAATTTAGAGAGTTCTTGCGAACACCAACAACTCTGTTTGTTTCTATGTCTGTTTGAATCTGTGCACATTATCTGTCCAAATTTGTCCATTTATCTATTCTGTAAACAGCTGTTCCTTTTATTTTGAGCTCAACAATTTTTTCCCTTTTTTTACATTCTTGGATCACTTAATCAGAGTTTAATTTGGGTAATAGACTTAAAAAACATGCTTCCACCTGGGTTCCCAACTAGTCAAAATGATGCTAAAATTGGTTGTGTGAAAGTAGTATATATTGCTTCTTATTATAGACTCGAGTCTCTCATTGTTCAAAACTAATATGTTAAATGTTATAATTGGGTTTTTCATAAGTCATCAAAAATTATTAAGATGAGTAAACAAAATCCCTTGGGGGGGATTATTGGACAGGATTCCATTTGATGAATAAGAAAGCAGTTGCCTGGTAACGTTTTTAACCAGTTCTTTTTCACTGATTGGAGGCCTCAATGATCTCCATAGCCTTAAGGGAGACACCCCAACTAAAGTTATAAAAATATATTACTGTAATATGTTCACATTGGTCATTGTCAAAAGAATAAATACAATAAGGTTTTTAATTTAAATATACCCATAACAAGGTTTTCATGCACCCATGATAGATTGTTATTAACTTCATGGTATATTTATGTATTCATGCCTCCAGATATACAGGTCTTCAAAAATGTAAAACAGATTATTTATGGTGACAAATTTTGATCCAGATTCAGACCACTGCCTTTAACAAAAACTTATGAGATGTGCATTCCACTAAACGTCAACAAGTTAGGTAAAAGCTTTTATGTATTAAATAGGGATGATTGACCAATAAGGGGGTAATTCATGTTAAAAAAATGCAAATTCAAGTGTGTTAAAAAATGTCATCATGATTGTCATGTTATAACATTAGGTATGGTTCTGAATTCTAATTCTGTATAAAATATGTAACTGTTAACATTCTATAGGTATTCAAATGTTAAAACATGGATGGTTGTTAAAAAATAATGGTTCTATTTTATCTTCTAAAATGTTTGATGTTTAGACAAGATGCTAGTGTTATGCGTTCTGCCTCTACTACATTATACTGTTATCAATATTTTCTTCTGGATGTTCAACAACTGAGGCTTAGAGACCAACAATTAGAGAGATAGATGGGTTAAGAGGATAGCCAATATTTTGGCCCTAACCCTCCAAGGTCAATGAGGACCCAGGACATTAGAGAACCTCTGCTAGTGAGATCTGATAGTGAGTCTCTGGTCTCCTGATCAAAGAGACCATGAGACCACAGAAGAAAGTGATCATCGGTGTGTGGTGTGCCTAAGGAGAGTCACCAGGAGAAAAAATCTCCCAGGCTTTCACAGAAAGCAACTTAGTCAAGCAATGGCCATGATTCATCCAAATGGCTGACACTGGCAAGAACTAAAAGGTTCCAAGGCATTTCTTGAGGAGGCTTAATTGACCTTGATGAATAACCAAAAACTGATTGTTTTTAAAACAGGTCTCACCTTAACTTGGTCTTGAATATCCTGTAGGAAACATACAACTACTACAGGTATATAAAACAATGCTAAAGTAATATGTTATAAATCACTAACACCTTCTGAAAATTGCCAGCTACACTGGTAGCTGACTACAGTTATAGATTAATGGACTGCACAGAGTTTCTATTGAGGAATGCAGGGATTTAAGATCTTTGGACTGCACTTAAAATAAAAAGATCTACAGAGCTCTTCAACACAGCTCCTCCAACTTCGACTGACCACCCATCCTGTGCAACAACAAAACAAAAGAGATGGATATGTTGGTAGCTGTTGTAGCTGGAAATTGACCTAGGGCATGACCCAGACATGACCCTACCAAAAAACAAAGAGTGCCCAGGTCAACCACTTGAAAAAGTTGCTGCAGCCCAGAAAAAACTCCAAGTTCCTAGACAATCCAAGCAACAGGTTGCTAGGCAGAGGGGCTGAAATTGATGTCATCCTTCCCAGTATATAAATAAACATGCAGAATTGGTTGAGCAGTACCTTTCCTCCCATCAGGAGAGTAAGGGCTCCACCTATTCCAGCTTTGTCTCTTCTTTATTTTTCTCATCCTCTCACAGTCCTTCACCCCAAGAACCTCAG
>RJWM01013820.1:0-52226 GCA_004363535.1 Dasyprocta punctata
GAGCAGTTGGGTTTGGGACACTCAGGTTTGAAGTATCCAAGGGGGATGCTCCAGATATAGTCAGAGCTGAGGACCACAGCTGAGGAAAGATCTGTGGAAGAGAGAAAAGCTGGAAATGGCTACGGAGACTATAGCATGGGTGAAATCTCCCTGAATGAGTGTGTTGAGTGAGGAAGAGATCCTGCTTACAAGGAAACTCTGAGCATTTAAAAGACCAGGGGAGGAAGAGGATAATAGGCCAACCTTAGGAATAAGGCTACTAACAGAGGAGTGACAGATTAACTCCCATTTTACAGATGAAGAAACTGGGTCTCAGATTGCATAGCTTGAATGATGCCACCCAGCTCAAAGGGAGCAGAACAGGATTTAACCTCTCTAAGGTGCCTGGGTTCTCAGTCACTTATTTCTATTATCCACACACGTGGTTGTACAGACAGACACAACCTCAGCTGGCTAAACATTTCTTCATTTGAATTTCCCTTCCCGGAAACTAACCATAAACCATTTTCCTAAACCACAGGCAGTTTTCCTTCCCTGGCTCTAGATGCTAATGATCAGAAGCTAAGGCAAATGAAAAAGGAAGCCAAGACAGACACATCTGATGTTGAAACAGGTTATCAACTAATTCCTAGCATCATTTCATCCCTAATTTACATGGCAAATCTCTTGGTTTTTTAGTTCTCTGTATGTTTAATGAGAGAAAGATCTGCTATTACTCAATGGCTTGATCTAGGAGGGTAGTGTTGTATAAAGTTTAACCATTAAATAGCTCTATAAGATACTGTTGTAAACACAAGGCAGTGAGCCTATTAGCTTAAATCTCTTGGGTTTCCCTGAACAGTCTCTGTTACAGGAAGACCCTGAAAACATGCCGTCTGACAGCTATTAACCAGGACTAGGCTTATTGCAGTTTACAGGACAGCGGGGAGGAAAGAAGGCCTTTGCCTTCTTGCTCTAATATGATGTCAGCCTGGAAGGTCCCTAGACCAAAGTCCTGACCCCTCCTCCACAAAGATAATGCACTGAGAGCAGTTAAGAGCCTCTGATGTCAAACTGCCTTGGTTTCACATTCTCCCAACTCTGGACACGCTGCTGCTTGGAACCTGTTTCTTTATCTGTGAAATGGGCATAAGAGGACTCACATCAACCAGCCATTGTGAGAACAGAGATCATGTGTGACAAAGCACTCAGCACATGGCCTGGCACACAACAGTCAACGATCATTAGCTATTATTGCTGTGTGTATGTGCACGCACCCTGAGGGGTGGAGTGGGCCACAAGCCTAGACCAGGTTGCTAAAGTTATCTCCTAATGTCTCCAACCTGGGACTAAGGGAGCAGCAAAGCAGGTGAGGCTAGTGTCCAAACTCCTGCATTTGTCCTTAAGGCTTCTAAAGAACAGTGACAAAAGCTCAGGAGACAGGTGCCCGGCAGGGAACAAGGTGATCCTGTTCCTCCACACTGAGAAATGAGATTCCTGACAAGGTTCTCTGCTGGGATTTTCCCTATTTGCCACCTGTTTTTTTTTTTTTTTTTTTTTTTTTTTTCTGGGTTTGACAGGAGCTCCTGCTAAACTAAGGTCCAGCAGTTGAGCACTCCTGGAAATCTGGGGCGGGGGCTTACTATAAGAAGGAGTTAGTTGTGATTTCCAAGATCGCTGAGGAGAGCAACGTCTGGTGACAAGGGGCTCCGTGCACCTGGGTGCAAAGTTCCCCGAGGCGACGCCCACGGTGCCCTTCGCCTGAAATCCCGCAACGCCTCGAAGGGGCCCAGCGCGCGGGCACGGGGGAGGGGGCGGAGGAGAGGAAGCCAGCGGGCCCGGCAGATGCAACCGTTGCAGTTTAGGTCTCTTTCTCCCTTATGACATAATGTTTCCTGCTTTCTCGCTGCAGTAGGCATGCATTTCGCTGGTGGCTGCTAAATCTGGTGGCCAATCGACTGAATACCAAGATTATCACCGCAACTATCTTGCGATTTATTTTCCGCGAACACACTTCAAGTGGCCCAATAACCCCGCCCCCAAATTCCACGACTTTTGGCTTTCTAGGAGGCATTGTTCTCCCCTCCTCCCAGGAAGGCAGCCTCTACGCACAGCCAGCACCAGGAAACGGCGTCGGCTCATAGCTCAAAAGAGGCTGGGGTTGGGTCGGTTCCAACCTTCTGCCCCTGGCTGTTTCGAGATTCCAAATCCCTTGCTTTATTTTAAGCAAAAGTATTGCCAAAGCAGCAGCACTTTCTACCCCCGCTCCAGAAACCGAGGTAGGAAGTGGGTAAAGCCACCATGGAACAAGCACGGATGCTTCCCCACGCCCAACACCCCCACAGAGCCGGGAGCAGCGGCGACAGCCACCGCGACCGCTCCGCCACCTTCAGCGCGCGCCCTGCGCTAGGCGCAGCCCCGCTGCCACCGCCCAGCCGGGCCCGGGAGACTCCCAAGGGCTCTTTAAATACGATCTATAAATACTACGGGTGCTCGGCACGCGCGTCATGGCACATCCGGCTTCCGATTGGCCGGCGCAACCTCGCTGATTTGCATAGGCGGATTGCTCAACGAGGCGGCCCCCCCCCCCTCCGCAGGCGCCCGGCCCCTCCCGATGGCGGTCGTCAGTGTCCCTTAGTCGCTTGAGCTCGAGATTTTTAAAAACTGGAGTCCGGCAGGTCTCTGGGACGCTCACTACCTGTCTTAAAGACCAGCTTTGGCCGTTCAGGACTTGCAGGCCAAAACTGTGTTTCTTTAAAAAGAAAGAAAGAAAGAAAGTTTTACGGGGTACACTAGGGCACACGCTCTGGGTGGCTCCAGAGGGTGACTTTAAACCACGTGAGACCTGGACATGGCTCTGTCCAATGACTTGTGACTTGCGGGGTTCAAAAAAGGCTTTTTGCATGATCGCTAAAGAGAGCAAGTTAGCTAGAAAATGAAACAAGGAGGGGGCTCAGACAACGCAAGATGTTCCTATGCCTCCGGGTGTAATCCCAAGGTTAAAAAATGTATCCAGTAGCGAATGTGCAGCGGTGATGGGGACATCATCACTGGGGTCTCAGGGTAGAGTCTCTGGGAGCAGCTAACGTTGTGTAGCTCCTGGACTCAGGCCCGAGCTGGTTCTCTCTGAGAGGGGGGTGGAGGTGGCGAAGGTCTCAGGGGGAGAGAAGACCCCGTTTTGTTATCAAGCTCGTGACTCCACGTCGCGGAGTGTGGAGGCGCAGAGGGTTTCTGTTGAAAGGGGTGGTAGTGATCGCGAAGTAGAATATGCAGATATTGTTATATACTAACCTTCGGTTGTTACAAAGTCATCTTTTCTGAACCCGAGCTGGGAAGGCGGGCTGATTTTGCTGTTTGCTCAGCGTGCACTCCAACGGTCGATTCTTTACTTTGGAATGAGATCAATATGGTGACTAAATCTTTCACTTTGTTTTAGAATCCTCTACCCTTAACGCATCCACGGACTGATGCTGCATGTTGGTATTCTATATCCAATCAGTCCTCAGTAAACATTAGTGGAAGAAATCAGACAAATGCATTTAGAAGACTAAGCATGCGCTAAACGCATAGACTTTATTAAACTGTGTTTCATAAATGTTCTACTTTGATATCCTCTCCCGCCTAAATAAAACTCAAATTCATTCAAATGGACTCTTGCTACTTGCAGACAATGCTTTAAACTGTTTCAAGTTGGAAGCTAGCGATTTGCTATGCTGTTCTAAAAGGTTTTTAAAAAGAACTTCGGATTTTTACAAACGAGCTCCCCCTGCTGTCAACTGCTTTATGAGCAACGGACTGAAAAGTGAACACCTGGGATTTAGGCAAAGCAGGAACGCCGAGCTTTAGGATGTTTTTCACCGAGAACATCTAAGGCATCATTTGAGGTGTTATTGACAATTAAGTGTGATCAACACAAACCAGTTTGTACTTTGAAACCAGTCTTGGTTATGTGTAAGCGAACATGGACTTGTTTTGCAATCGTTATTCTCTGCATTCACTACATCAATGTAAAAAAGTTTTGATCATCAAAATACTTCTCCTAATAATTTTAGAGCCATGCAGTGGAATAATCAAAATTGAGTGTTTTGAACATCTGCCGGGGCCATCATTTTTTAAGAGTGGTCTATTTTGAGGAAGAGAGAGCTAAGCTCAGAGGTGGGCAACAGATACAGTTCTGAGTCATTTGGAGGTAAGAGGGTAGCTGGTAACCACAGATGCAAAGACACAGGCTGTGTGCATCTCTGCTGTGAATGCAGTAAGGGCACTTCAGCTGCACGCTTCACAGTAAGCGCTTACCTTCTTTTATAGAAACAAACAGATAAGGATCACAAAGTATTCTGTGGTCACCATTCTCTCTCAGCTGCACAGGCAGATGTTGAAATATACAGTCTGTTCTTACATGGGATATTATATTTAGAAAAAGCTTGGTTTTTCTCCATGGCTAGAGGGAGACTCCATCCCTTTGTTGGCCTGGTGGGCATAACCTAGCAGTCACAGAAGGATGCCTCCTTCTCCATGAATTGGATCTTGTTATGGGCTGAACCCGTACTTCCCTAACTCATATGTTGAAATCAAAACCCCTGTGCCACAGAGTGTGACTGTATTTAGAGACAGGGCCTTCACAGAAGTGATTAGGGTACAATGACGTCCTTAGGTGTGGCTCTATTCCAATAGGACCAATGTCTGTCTGAGAAAGGGTGTAGGACATGGTCATAGATGCAGAGAGGAAAGACCACAGAAGAGCGCAGTGAGCAAGCTGCTATCTGCAAGCCTAGGAGAAAGGCCTCAGGAGAAACCGCAGCTGCTGAGTCCTTGACCTTGGACTTCTCCAGAACTGTGAGCAAATATATTTCTGTTTAAGACACTGCGTTTGCTGTACTTTGATATACTAGGGGCACCAGGGATATAGCTCAGGGCACAGCACCTGCCTGGCAAGCGCAAGGCCCTGAGTTCAATGCCTGGTACGAAAACAAAAACAAAAATAACTGCCAAAGACAAAACAAAACAAAACTTTGATATGGTAGGTGCTAGTAAAATAACACGTCTCCCTTTCCCAGAGAATGTTGCAAGAACAACACTGTGTCTTTTTTTGTGTGTGTATTGTCACCACTCTCCCACATCTCACGCCAATTCTAAATGTAGAAAAGAAATACTGGATGTTGGTACTATTAGAGTATGCTTGGTGTTGTGTTTGTCTTTTTTCCCCCAATTTGTTTAGTAGTGATTATGAATTATCCTATTTATAGAAGTTCATGCTCCTACTGTGTACACATAGTAGGTCACAAGTTTCAAGGGTTAGGGGCAGTTGGACTCATGATAAAAGGTGTATGAACTGGCTGAGTTTTGTCACAATTACATCTGCACACACTGAGGTTTTGAGTGACTATATAACCTATGCTGCAGGAGCCTGCAGCGCTGGCTTCTCAGGTCCAATGACAGAATGATGGCTTCTGGCCGTGCTACCAATAGTCCTTGCTTTGCTCTTTCTGACAGGCAGAGTATATCACCACAGGTATGCATGTAGGAGCATGTGCATTCATTTTTGGCAAAAGTAGGAAGTCCATACTTGCTAAACTTGAGTCTTCTGTTCACACATGACTTGAGTTGTATATGTTATCGATGGAAGTGCTCAAGTTCTGCTTAATATTCCAGACTATTTTTGTTTTTATAAAAACGAGTTTAGAAAAAACTCCAGTTAACTTTTTTTTTTACTATTTTTTCTTCAAAATTATGTTTCTTCAAATATACCTATCAGGGACTACAGCAAGGTCTCTTGCATTCTTTACAGTAATCTTACAGGAAGGGTACTATTGCAACCTGCAGTTTATAAATGGGACAACTGGTCCTTAGCTCACATAATTTGCTCAAAGTTAGTATCAGAGCTGGTTGTAAATCCAAGTCCATCTGACTGTATGTGAAACTCTCAGAAAATAGAAAATATTATGAATACATAAAATCAAGAAATAAAAGTCTTAGGCTTAATACTAGCCACTTTATATCACTAATAATGTATCAAAAACATTATTTCCCTATTACATATATGACAAAAAATGGAAACTTTCCATGATCAAACATATTTTGGAAATAATGAGTTAAATCTTTTTTTTTAAATGTAGAACTGTAGAGCCTTAGAAAGGGCCATTCACATTTGTAATCATAATGATTTATGTAGTTATTATAACAATTTTCTGAGAGCAAAACAAGCTTTGTTGGTTTGGTTTTGTTTTATTAAATGCTGGGCATTAAACCCAGGGCCTTGCACACACTTGGAAAGCACTCCACCACTGAACTACACCCCCAGACTCCAAGAGTGACTTTTTTAGTTAATTAATTTTATTGGTACATTTTAGATATACATAATGATCCCATTCATTGTATGAAATTTGTACCTCTACATGATAAATCTTAATTCTTCTTTTTTTCCCTCATTCCCCTCTCCTCTCTTCAACTCATCTTCTCCTCATTTACAAAAGCTTTGTTTCCATTTTTTCCTTTTTTTCCCCTTCCTCCCTTTTCCCTCCCCCTGTCCTAGTTCTTCTTTCCATTTGAATATTTTCTTCCTATCTCATAATATCTAGTACACATTTTGGTCTTTATTTACACTTTCCATTTCTCACACCAGAGAAACCATGCAATATTTGAACATGTATGTCCAATTTATTTTACTTAGGAGTATAGCATTGAGGTGCATCCATCATAGAATTAGAGAAAACAATCCTAAAATTCATTTGGAACCAGAAAAGAACCACAATAGCAAAACCAATTCTGGGCAACAAAGGCAAGGCAGGGGGCATCACAATCCCTGACTTAAACTTATACTACAAAGCTACTGTGATAAAATCAGCATGGTACTGGAAACAAAACAAAACAAAAAGCAAAAAAATCCTGAGGATCAATAGAACTGATTAGAAGATTCAGAAACAACTCCACACTTAGCCACCTATCTTTGGCAAAGAGTCAAACACCTTCGCAGGAAGAAAGCCTCTTTAATAAAATGTGCTGGGAAAACTGGCTTTCTACATGGCAAAGACTAAAACTAGAGCCATATTTCTCACCATACACTAAACTAAAATTGAAATGGATCTAGATTTAAATATTAAAACAGAAACACTACATCTGGTAGGAGAACAGGTACAGTTCTTGAAGATGTAAGTGTAGACAAAGACTTTATGAGCAAAACCCTGATTACACAGGAAATATTACAAATAACAACTGAGATTTCATCCTATTAAAAAGTTTTTGCACATCAAAAGTAATCACTAACAGAGTCAAGAGACAACCCACAGAGTGAGAAAAAAATTTTGCCAGCTGTTCCTCAGACAAAGAACTAATATCCAGAATAAAGAACTCAAAAAATCAGACCCCCTAAATTTAAAGACCCAACCCAAAAATGAGCATCTGAAATGAATATAAACACTTCTCAAAAGAAGATGTAGAACTGGCAAATAAATATATGAACAAATGTTCAACATGACTGGTCATTCAAGAGATGCAAATTAAAGCAATGCTAAGAATTCATCTCACCCCAGAAACAATGGCTATATTTTTTCTTTGTCTTTTTTTTCTTTTTGGTACCGGGACATGACCTTGCACTTGCCAGGCAGACACTGTGCTGCTGCGCTATATCCCTGGCCCAAATATGGTATAAGGACATTGGGATGATGAACTAGAAGATTATCTTTTAAGTGAGCTAAGAATAGGCAGTTGGTTCAAAGAAAAATTGTTGAAATTTGTGTGCATGCATTTACTTACAAGTACTTTAAAGCTACTCTGAAGGCAGAGGCTTTATTTTTGTCTTTTTATTCTTTCCAAATGCCTGACTATACACATGCAATTATTTAATGTTTATTGAGTGGTTTCCCATGTACCAGGCCTGGTTCTGTTCTAGGCACTTGATACGAGAGTAGACTTTTGTCTTTAGTGGAGCTTACATTTTACTGGGAGGAGAAGACAATACAGGGAAAAAGGAAGAGAAAAAATGAAGCAGGGACGTTGAAACAGTTGTGGGTTTAACAGATTCAAGTTCTTTTTTGGTACTGGGAATCAAGCTCAGAACCTCACGCTTGCCAGGCAGGCACTGTGCCCCTGAGCTATATCCCTGGCCCGCAAGTTCTCAATGAGACCGCAGAATTTTTGAAATGAGGTCTGAGATTCAGGGCAGGGAGATGATGGAAAGTTTCGAAAGGCAGTTTTAGGAGGTATTGTAATGATTGGGAATAAGGTGAAGTTACCACTTTGGGAGGACGAGGATTAAATGAAAGAAGACAGCAGGATTATTGGAGAGGAGGGTTCATGGTGAATGGGACGCACACGGGTGCCATGCTTTCTGCAAAGGGGGCCACATGCAGTGCCAAGAAGACAGTGCATTGAGTGGTGCAGTCTTCGGTAAAGGTCATGCAGGCCGGCATAAATGACTGCATGAAGACAGAAGTTTCTGAGAGTGGGGAGAAAAATAATGGTGTGAACACAGCAATCTATGTGAGTGCAGGTCTAAGGTAAAAGGAAGAGGGAAGATACCAGGGCCAGCGTAACTTCAGGAACAACCAGATTTCTACTGGGTCAAGAAAAACATCTCTTTTCTGAACGAATTAATGTTGAATCTTCATTTAGGCAGGGATACTTTGAACAAATTTTCATTTAACTGACCTTTTAAATTCAGTTCAAACTGATTTAAATGTAAAGCAATGCATTCCAGTTTCTTCTGTTTGTACTTTCATTTTTGTTTCAGTATACTCCTAAAGATAAAAGTTGGAAATCAAATAGAAAATTTCGAGTTTGAAGGCATGCGTCATGAGGGCAACTTAATCATTTTTTACTTGACATGCCAGTGTGTTTGAACTTACGACAATGAATACTTATTTTATAATAAAGGAAAACAACATATGTATGTTTACTTTCTTTGTTAGATTGATTCCTAAGTATTTCATATTTCTGGATGTTATTGTGAAGGCTGTCATTTCCCTAATCAAGCCACTGAAAAAATAAAATAAGTATCCTGAATTACTTCCTTTTCAGTCTGAGCTAGTGTATTTTCAGAAATGGAAAGAAATCAATATTTTTTAAAGATTGTTCTGCTATCAACGACTTCACCTAAACAGGGGTCAGGACTAGATTTTCTTCTAAAAATTGAGCAGCAGAGGTTTCTTGGGTGTAAAGTGCTGGGCTAAGACCCTCTGGTCAATATTTATCCATTTTAAGAAAGTTCATTTTTCATAAGTTCTAGATAGAAATCCTTTGTTTGAAGGGCAGTTGGCTAAATTTTTTTCCTAATCTGTGAGTTTTCCTTTCACTCTGTTGGTGATTTCTTTTGATATGCAAAAACATTTTAATAAAATGAAATCCCAGTTGTTGCACCCATGTTTCTAGTAGCACAATTTTTAGTAGCTAAATCTTGGAAACAACCCAAATGCTCACTAACTGAGGAATGGATAAAAAAAAAGATGTGGTCTTTCTATCTGGTGGAATACTACTCAGCTATAAAGAAGGATAAACTCAAAGTTTTTATAGGTAAATGGATGCAACTAGTGACCACACTCATAAGGGAAATAAATCACACTTGCATGTGTAAACATTGTATTAGATCCCTTGTGTAAGAAACTGAAAGAGTAAACAAGATCCAGAATCTACAGTAGATATCATGAAAAGGAAAGAAACTGCTCAAAAGGAAAGACCAACTGGAATGGGGGAAAGGAGAAAACAAGGAAGGGAAAAGAAAAATATATATATATCTATGATAACTAAGATCATTATACTACTAATTTCTTTTAGTTCATTGAAAAGAATGGTTTGTGCTTATATTGTTTGATCAGTTTTGCATGCCTATATCTTGTAATCTGAGCAACTACTTTGAAGATTACAGTATGCAATATATTAACCATTGTTAACTTCCTATCATCTTGATATGAAATTCTGTATCGTTTTTATTTTCTCTTTAAAATAAGAAAAAAAGAAAATGCATTAAAGGGTTCTGGGGGAAAACCAGAGTTTCCTGTTTTTCAGATAGTTGACTAGCTCCTACATTGTGCTCAAGAGCTTACTAAATCTTTGGGTAAACTATTTGACATAGAATACTGGCCCATCTTGGGTCCCACTGACTACAGGTGAATATAGGCCAACCAAATGGAGGATTCTCCTGGTGTTAGACGCTATGCTAAGAGCTACACTAAGGATATCTTACTTTATCCTCATAACCTCTCTGTGAGGTAAGTACCTTTAAAATCCAATTCACAGACGAAGAAACTGAGCACAGAGAGGACAATCAGCTCAAGAGTGTGCCACCATCAAGTCCTGGAAGAGAGACATGAATCTGTGCCCAGCACACGCCCCACCCTGTCCTGTAGACACTCAGGCTGTACTATACTGTCACCTCTCCACTTAGGTTATGTAGCAGATACTTGTGTTTTTGCTGTGGTTGCCACTGAAACTGGGTATATATTAACTAAGGACTTTAGGAAATTGTTTTCAGGATTGGAGCAGCTTCAAATCCCCTTAAAAGGTAGTCTCAAAAATCATTACACAGTGATAACAATAACGGTTGCTGCTTTATATTATAGTGAGTACAAGTAATAATGTTTTATGTGATTTGAATCTAAAACCACCAAGAATACTGGTGATGTTTATGAAAGAAAGGAAGAAGGAAGGAAAAGAAGGGAGAAATGGGGGATGAGAGAGAGAGAGAGAGAGCGAGAGAGAGAGAGAGAGAGAGAGAGAGAGAGAGAGAAAAGTAAAGAAAGGAAAGGAAAGGAAAATAAAACTATGAGGTCTTGTTATGGGACAGCACACACTCAGTTGAAATTTTTAAAAGTATGTGTTTACCTATCAAAAAAGGTTATTTACAAAATTGTGGGTGAGTTAAGGGACCCTACACGGGGTGCTGAGGCATGCAGGATCAGCAACAGTGGGAAGCCATTACTCCCCTTGCTTGGAGGACACAAGAACAGAGCTGGTGTGTGTGCTGGGGGGACTGGGAAGGGGTCTCCAACAACGGCTCTGCCCTGAGTCACTGACAGAGCAGGCAGTTGTGCCAGCCTTTGTCAAGTGGAAGAGATCATCACTCCGACCAAAAGCCAGAGGGCAAAGGAATGGAGTAGGGGTGGGGGAGGCCCGGGGGTTGTCCATAGGGGTCACCCTCCTCAGGCACAGGGCAGGGAAAATTAATCTGGGGGCCAAGTGAGAAAAACAGTCTGCTAAGGCCAGGTACAAGGGCTGACCAAAAAGTACAGTGTATGTTTAAGTTTTTCTCAAATTAAAAAATTTTAAATTAATTAAAATTGTTTTTTAGTTAAAAATATTATTACGATGAAAGACACATTGCCAGTAACCCCTCTCAAAATACTCCCCTCATTGCACACACATCCCATTTTTCCTACCATTTTCTGAAGTAGTTCTGGAAGTCCTCTTTTGTGAGTGTCTTTACAAGGTATGATTAAAAAAAAAAAAAAAAAAAAAAGGTCACTGTGGCCGCCAAGTGCCAGCCAACAGAAAGGCAGACTCCTAAAAGGCATTATGATGCATATTCATCCACTTTGTTCCCTGGATATGGCCTGGTGAGACTTCTGGCTCTTTCCCAAAGTCAAAATGACCATAAAGTGTGACTTTTTAAATCATTTCAGGACATTGAGGCATTCAGGACAGCACAACTAAAAACACTTAGGAAAGGAGACTTCTAGAACTACTTCAGGAAGTGGTGTGACCATAAGTGTGCTTGAAGAGAGGAAGTATTTTTAGAAAGGTTGATAGCAATGTTTCTTTTAAGGTAACAAATAAAAAAAATTTAAACATTCACTTTAGTTTGTTATCATTCCTCATCTAGGGGTGGTAATTTATAGCCAAATAAGTCTTCATTACTCAGTGAAAATAAAGATACATCCAATAAATGGCAAACTGCTCCTTGGGTTTCTTCAATACAATATTATTAGTTTTCTCTGGGTATCTTTAGGGAGATTGTTTCTGATTCTTGATTGTTTAATGATGTCTCAAAATAGAGAAAGGGAAAGGAACTTTCTGCCCTGAAATAGTCTATATACTTTAATACTTACCAATACACTTCAAGGGACAGTAATGTCACAATTTTTTTCCTACTTTTAAGAAAAAGAGAAAACTACTTTAAAAAATTGCATAATCTGGCCATTACAGAGCTAAGCCTGGATCAAAATGGTAGGACTTTTCAGAAGGACTTACAAATATAATCATCTAATTTGTAACAGAGTCCAAGACTCAGTTTTTTTAGTACTAGAACATAGATTATTTCACTATTTTTTGCATACCTACGCTGTGCTAGAATTTGCACGGTTTTAAAAGCAAATGATAGCTCACTCTCAAGTGCTAATTTAAAATCATGGCCCATTCCCAAACTCATTTAAAAAGCCAAGTGGTTAATTAAATCTTCAATCAGATTATCTGAGTGCTTTTTAATAGCTATGCTGCAGTTTAGGCTGAAATGATGGAGGAACATGTTTTGAAAATGTTGTGTCATAATTTTGGGGACTAATCCAAAAATCATTTAGTGCAGATAATGATAAAATAAATAAATATAATGATGACAACAAGTTTTTAGTTATTTAGGTTAAAAATTTGTCAATTAAGTTGTTATGAAACCTTATGAAAATGCTTTAAATTTGGGTAAGCATGGAATATGGTACATGATCTAAATTTCCTTTTTATAGGCATAGATAATTGTGTAACAGCACCGAAATAATTAAGGATCAAAGGGCTAAAAGACACAAGCATTAGTTACGTGAATACTTATCTCCAATGGAAAGAGATTTTAAAATAAGTCTTTGAACTGTGATTTCATATAATAAAATAGGGATTAAAATTCAAATCAGAGATTTAATTAATATTATCCTTTTAGAAGAGATTTTAATTCCCCACCCTCCTGGGTCTGATTGTAGTTTCCTAGAAGCATGAGTTATCACCTCTTTTTTTTGCTCACACAGTATTTACTCCCATGTATCTAAATCCATGTACTTCTTGTTTTTTAAACAAAGGTATTGACTACTGACTTCCTGGTATAGAAGGTGAGAATTTAACTCATGTACAGCCAAACACACTCTACTATTACGGATGTCAGTATCTGTACATTGTTTTTCTTTAGCTGATCATTTTCCTCAAAATGAAATTCTCTGGGAGTTACAAGCCTAGCAGTGTTTTGAGCCTAATAAAGGAACATGGCTGGGAGGTTTCTCCATCTAGTATGTAGATATGTATATCAACTGAAAGCAGAAGCCTTAAGTTTAGAGATTGTCTCTCTGGTTGAACTTCACAGGTACAAGCGAAGCGTAATCACTTTGGCCGTCTACCGTGCAGGATGGGAAATGGGGCCTAAGACTTTCTATAGACTCCCCTATACCCAATCCCACTATTTTTGGCCGCATGCTGAACTCCATTTGCAGGAACCTTCCAATGCAGTCACTGAGGATCTGTTACAGGGCTCTAGGGCCTTACTGTAGTGGCATTTCCCCATTACCCAGTTCAGGTTTCTTCTTTCTCAGGTTTGCTAATTAGGTTACCACATACTCATTTGTTTTCTATTGTCCCCCAATTCCCATGTGTCTATCTCCATCCTCATCTTTTTTCACTTGTAGTGCTTTACTTTTTGAACCTTTTCCTATCGCTTGAGAGTAGTTTTTGGAGGAAATATAAACGGGAAAAAACGCATGGTATTTATTGTCTTTAATGATTGCAAGGCTATATGTAATTTTAAATGTACATTATAAGCCACTCTAAGAAATCTTTTCATTTGCATGAAATTAAATAAACAATTGGACAAGAATATTTGCTTCTTGTGTGTGATTTTTTCATGTAAATAAGCATTTTGCAGTTGAAGATACAGTGTTAGTGCCATTTAGCATATGCTGTCAGTAAAAACCATAAAAGAAAAACATAAAAAGTTGTCACTTAATTCTAGTCATTTTAAAACGAATTGTGATATAAAGTAAAAAATTAAAAATATAACTTGCATTTTCAGGAAGATGGAGTATTCCTTGTTCTCTCTCCTTCTTGTTAAGAACTAAAATGCCTTGGTATGGGTGGTGTGTTTTTGTAAATTTAGCTACTCTGGAGGCTGCAACAGAAGGATTGCAAGTTCAAGGGCAATCTGGCAATTTAGCAAGACCATCTAAAAATAACTTTAAAAAAAAAGTTGGGGAGAGAGGCGTGGGGACATAGCTCAGTATAAACCACTGGCCTAGCATGTATGAGGCCTCAGATTCAACTCCCAATATTGAAAAACAAAACAAAACAAAAAAAATAAACACTGGATATAATATATGACAAACATAAGAAGACTTTGAAGGATGGCAAGAAGGAAGCAGAATTGCTAGGGATCTTCGATTCTGAAGAACAATTATTTCAGTGAGTTCTCTTTTTCTTTTCTTTCCTTTCTTGGCTTTGTGCATCCTAAAAACCTGACCACCCCAAGACACTAACTCTCATCAAGAGAATAAAAACAAATAAGAATCTCAAGGAAAGCTTTCTCTCTCCAGACAAAGCACTAGGAGAGAGACAACTTACAAAGGCAGAAAACTCTTAGATAAGATTCACTCCACTAGAACTAAACACCTCTGTAAAAGCTGCAGCTCCATCCTCACCAGCAAATGCCAAATAGGAGGGCTTAGCCTGTGTGTGTGTGTGTGTGTGTGTGTGTAGTTGTAACTCCCATCCCTGCTGTGTCAGTCAAGACCTCTGGCAGGGTAACAGTCTATACTTCAACCCTCACTAACCAGTAAAGCAGCTTTCCACCCCTTTCCACAGGACAGGCCAGTTAGACAGTCAGGATTTTCACCACCCATCCGGCCCAGCCCCAGTTGTAACAAGGAGCTGCCCTTTCTTTGTTCACTCCCTCCTTCCTTCCCCCCATCCTCTTCCTTATCCTTCTCTCCTCTCATCTCTTCCTCTCTCTCTGTCTCTCTCTCCTTCTTCTCTCCCCTTTCCTTTATTTATTTTCTTTTCCTGGACTCCTGAGGATCTGTTGCTGAGCTACATCCCCCAGACTTTTTTATCTGAGACATGGATAGGCTCTTGTTAAGTTGCCCAGCTTGGCCTCAAACTTGTGATCGTCCTGTCTCAGTCTCACTACTAGTTGGGATTACAGGAATACACCACCGTGCCCAGCAGGTCCTCACTCTTGAAAATAGAATATATCAAAACTCAGGTGACACAGCTAAAAGCAGTGCTGGGGGAGAAATTTATAGAACTAAATATATACATTAGAAGAGAAAAAGAATCAAGGCAATAATACAAGTGCCCACCTCACAAAACTTGAAGAAAGAAGAGCAAAATAAGCTCAAAGCAAATAGAGGAGAACAAATAGTAAAGAGCAGACAACCGTGAAATTGAAAACAGAAAAGTAATAGAGAAAAACCAATGAAACAAAGAGCTGGTTCTTTGACAAGGTTAATAAATTTGACAAACTTTTAGCAAGACTAATAAAGAAAAAGAGAAAACACAAATTACCAATATTAGGAATAAAAAAAGGAGGTGCCATTATGGAACCTGAAAACATCAGAAGGATAACAACTTCACACAGATCAATTCATCAATTCAGAAGAAATGGACCAATTCCTCAAAAAATAAATGAGCACAACTCCAGTAAAATAAACAATTTGAACACCTAACACTTTTTTAAAAATTGGATTTATGACTTTAAAACTATTTGCAAAGAAATGTCCAAGCTCAGATGGTTTTACTGTAGAATTCTGTAAAATGTTTAAAAAATTAACACTAATTCTGTATCTTGTTTCCCAAAAATAGAAGAGGAAGGAATGCTTTCCAATTTGTTTTACGAAGACAGTATTATGCTAATACCAAGAAGAAAGACAACACACAGACAAATGAAAACTATGGACTTATGTTTCTCATGACTATAGTGCAAAGAATCTTTAACAAAATATTAGCCATATATATTATGCAATAATATATTAAAATAAGTATACACCATGAGCAGGCACACTTATTCCAGAGATGCCAAGTTGATTCAATATTCAAAAATCTGTGAAATTTATTACACTAAATCATATCATTATAGCAACTGATAGAAAAAGCATTTGACAAATTCATCACCTCATTCATGATAAACATCTGGGAAAATAGAGAAACTTGCTCAAATTTTTATGGAGCACATACACAAAGTGTACATCCAATATTACACCTGAGGAGTGAAAGACTAAATGCTTTCCTCTTAGAGAAAGGCAAGTATACCCAACCTTGCCACTTTTATTCAATATAATACAATAAGGCACACAAAAAAATGTACATAGATGGGAAAGAAAGAAAACTGTCTACCTTCAGATGACTTGATTATCTCAATGTAAAATCCCAAGAAACCTAAAAACGTTTTTCTTTGAACAAATAATTGAATTCATCAAAGTCACAAGATACAAGATAAACACAGAAAAATCAATTGTATTTTTAAATACTAGGAATAAACTTATTAAATAACAAAACTAAAGATAAAATATAATTTTGAATGACTAAAAAACGAAACACATATAGGTGTAAATCTACGAAAACATGCACAGGAGCCGTGTACGGAAGATTGCATAGTGACGATTAAAGTGATCAGAAAATGGACTGGCACATCAGGATCATGCATTGAAAGATTTAGCATAGGAAACACATCAGTTTTCTCCAAATTGGTATATGGGTTTAACAGAATTCCTACAAAAATTCTTGGATTTTCTTGTAGATATATACAGGATTATTCCAAAGTTCATATGAAAAGGCAAAGAAATAATAGCTAAAACAATTTTGAAAAAAAATACAGTAGGAGGGCATCTTAGTCACTTTCTCATTGCTGAGAGAAAATATCCAACACCCACAGTTTAAAGGAGAGGTTGATTTTGGCTGGTGCTCACAGTACCTGGTTGTTTGGCTTCAAGACAGAACTGCACTGCAGAGGAAAGCTGGTCATAGCCTGGCAGACCAGAAGTAGAATGAACCAAGGACCGAGGTGGAAGATATACACTTCCAGGTCATGCCTTCTTGCACCTCTTCTGACCAGGACCACCTCCTAACAGCATATTTAGCTATGAATTCATCTATGGAGTAATCCGCTAATGAGTATAGTGCTCCCCTGATCCAATCACCTTTGAAAAGCATGGGTGCATGAGAGTCTTGGGGAGCATTTTAGATCTAAACATTAACAGAGGAAACCATTTCAAATTTCATTTTGTATGATTTCAAGACTTACTTTATAGTAACAGTAATCAAAATTATATGGAGTTGTTGGAGGGATGGATGGACACATAGAACAAAGTAGAGAACTCAGAAACTGCCCCACACAATACAAATATGCCCAACTTACTTTTGATAAAGGTGCAAAAATCAGCTCAATGAAGGAAAAACAGCCATTCAAAAGTGGTGCCAGAGCAATAGAAAACTCACAGCTGAAAAGGAAAAACAAATATCCTTGACTAAAGTGTCACACTTTACATAACAATTAACTCAAAAAGGACCATAGAATTACATGTAAAATGTAAAGTTCCAATACTTTTAGAAAAAAAAATTACAGGAGAAATCTTTGCGATACAAAACTGGGCAGAGTTTTTAGACTTGATCTTGAAAGGATGCTCCATAAATGGAAAAAGGGATAAATTAGATCACATCAAATTAAACTTGTGCTCTTTTTCTATTAAGATAATAAAATGACAAATTGCAAGGTATAAGAAAAAAAACTTGCAGAGGACATATTCTAAAAAGGTCCAGTATCTAGAATATATTGTAGCAATTAAAAAAATTAGCAAATGGCAAAAGACATGAAGAAACATTTCAACCAAAAGAATATAAAGATTGCAAATAAGCATATGAGTAATTGATCATCATTTGCCATTAGAGAAATTCAAATTAAAATCATAATATGATACTATCACACAATTATCAGAACAGCTGAAATAAAAATAAATGACACCAAGTGTTGAAGAAAAATGCAGAGTAACAGGATCACTCCACCTACTGCTGTTAGGAATGTAACATATTTCTCTAGAAGAAAATATGAGAGTATTTTTATAAAATCAATGCCCAGTTACCATATAATATAACCACCGTGTGTGTGTGTGTGTGTGTTCAGCCATTTCTTATGAATAAGACTTTTCTGCATAAAATCAGTGAATTGTTATGGTTTATATTCCTATGGCTCCACCAATCTCATGTAATCATGGCATGGACACGGCTGAGTCTGGCATTTGTGATTGGTTTGTTGTCTGGCGCTGGGATTGGCGATGTGAGTGCTACCCCTGCCCAGGGGTGGAGCCAACATACAGTGTAAGGACAGGAAGAAGGCATGTCTTCCCTCTCTTGCAGTTTGTGCCTTGCTGTTTTGCGGCCACCATGACAATGCCTCCAATGAGTCCAACTGGTGGTCTAGAGCCCACGACAATGACTCATGTAAGTCTGTTTTATGGATCTGTGCTGGAAAGGCCCAAAGGCCCAAAGGTCAGCAGTGGAAGCTAGAAAGTCTATGCCAGCGGGGTGAAGGATCTGTGCCAGTAGGTTGAAGATTCTGTAGTGGAACCAAGAAATAATGCTTAGAATAAGGACCAGGGCTCCCCTGAAAAGCACCATAGCCATCCTCAGTGACAATGAGGTCCTGAGCTCCACAGACGATGAAAACAGCCGAGTACGTATCAGGAGGCCACTGTGACAAACTTCTCCTGGAGATTAAACAGCACACATCTTCCCCTCTGGAGCCAGGAAGCAATGCTCAAAGTAAGGACCAAAGCTCCCACAAAGTGAACCACAGCCATTCTCAGCAACAAGGTCCCGAGCTCCTCTGATGATAATAGCCAAGTTCATATCAGGAAAGACAGCATGACAAGCTCCTCCAGGAGAACCAATGACTCCAAACAACAACACTTAAGAGAACCCACAACGCCACTCTTCCTCTCCACATCTTTTTTATGCTGGTAACTTTCCTCAGGTGCGGCATCTATATTCAGCACCATGCTGATTCAGTTCAGCTGGTGTTAAGTCGACCACTAGTTTTTAACCCATAACTAATACCTTTAATAGCAAAGTAAAGGAATAAAAAAGTTATATCTTGTTAAAAAAAAAAAAAAGAACGATATGGAGACCTGGATGAATCTCCAGAAAATTATCTGCGTGAAAAAAGGCAATCTCCAAAGATTATATACTCTCCATTTCCATTCATATAACATTCCTCAAATGACAAAAATATAGACATGGGAAAAGATTAGTTAGGCTGTAGGATTGGAAGATAATGCAATAAGAGTAGTTCTTGTGCTGCTAGAAACATGCTATATCTTGACTGTATTGATGTCAGTATGTTGGTTGTGATTTGTGATAAGTTATTATTAGTGGAAAAACCTGGTAAACTGTACATGGAATCTCTCTTTTTTTTAACAACTAAATATAAATCTACAGGTATCTCTGAGCAAAAAGTGTGAAATTTTCATAAAGTGTTGCAAGTACCTATTTAACATTCCAATCCTACCCTATCTGCAGTTTAACTGCCGCATTGAACTTTTCAGTGAATTTTGGCCCAAATGGTGTTTCAGGACAAAACCCAGATTTTAGATAAGAATCCCACTGATCTTTTTAAAGACTATACTATACATATCTGTCAGAAACATACCATTTTCATTCAACAGTGTGTCCCAGACAGCTCTCTAGGACACATTCTCTTTCTTCCTGTGAGTACAGAGTGAGCGGTCCGCTCTGCAATGTGGAATTGCATTTCTCTACTGATGAACTTTCACATTTGTTATGGGTTTTATTGAGTCCTTCACAAAAAGTTGTGTTGGAGAGGTAATCCCCAGTACCTTAGAATGTGAACTTATTTGAAAATAGAGTCTATGCTTAGGTGGTCAAGTTAAAATGAGGGTGGGCTCAAGTTAAGAGTTGGTTTTAATCCACAATGACTAATCATCTATTAAAATGGGAAAATCTGGCCTAGTGATACGTGCCTGTAATCCCAGCACTCTGGGAAGCTAAGGAAGGAAAATTGCAAATTTAAGCCCTGTTTGGGTAACCAAGTATGTTAGCATGATCTTATCGAAAGAAAGAAAGAAAGAAAGAAAGAAAGAAAGAAAGAAAGAAAGAAAGAAAGAGAGGCCTGGGCACATAGCTCAATGCAAAGTCCTTGGGTTCAATCCCCAGCACTGCCTAGATAAATAAAGAAATTTAAAAAAAGAAATAATGAAAAGAGGAAATTTGGAGACAGAGACCAACATGCACAGAAAGAAGACAATATGAATACAGGGGATGGAAAGCTGTAACTATAAACCAAGGAATATCATGGACTGTGGAAAAACTCCAGACACTAGGAAAAAGCAAGGAAAGATTCTCTCTATGATTTAGATGAAATTCTACAAACTTTTGGGCTTCTCATTTTCAAAACAATGAAACTACATTTCTGTTGTTCTAAGCTACCCAGTTACTGGTAGTTTGTTGAAGCAGCTCAAGGAGACAAGTATAATACTTTCCCAAATTACAAACTGCTGTAATGAATATTTTTATACACACTCCCATTGCTTCTGTAGTGTGCATGTGATTTATAAATCATAGTGTCTTAGTTACTTTTCTCTCCTTGCTGGGACAAAATACCTGACATCCAAAATTAAGGGAAGAAAGGTTTATTTAGCTCACAGTTTGTGAAGGTTCAGACCATAATCTGCTGGCTCCGAGGCAGGGTGGCACATGGTAGATGGGCAATGGTTCATGACAGTGGAAGACAGCAAAAGCAACAAGAGCAAAAGGGAAGAACAAACCTCTTTTCCTCCATTATATTGTATGCAGGCTACCTGCCCTAGGGTGGGTGTGGCACCCCACCACCAATCCCAGCACTAGACAATGAGCCAGTCACAAACTCTGTATTTAACTGCCTCCAAAAATTCTGCTTCCCATGACTGCAGGAGGATTTGGGGGGACATTCAGACACAAACCATAACACAAAGTGCATTTAGATGACACATTAGTGTATACATAAAGCACATGGTATAGTTCCAACTTATTCTTGCTGGCATTATTTTACTGTGTAAAACCAAGAGAAATTTACCTTTAGGGAGACTAAGGTTAGAGTTGCAAATTCCAGGGGAAGCTTCTTTCCAAAGAATAGTTATTGTACTGCCTAAACTTCTTAATTTTGATTATATGTAAATGAAGAGTATTTAACAGTTAACATTGACTTCTTAGAACATCCTAATATGTACTACTTATCTTTTTTGGATTCAATAGCAGAGTGAAAGGAAACAAAGCAAAACAAAACAAAACAAAACAAAACACCTAAGAATACATAAAACAAAAGTCCCCCAGAGGACTTCCAAGACCTTTGGAGCTGGTCTTAGGCAAATCTTAGGCCTAATTTTAGTGAGAGATTGGTCTTCTCCCCTCCTAACAGGATATTTCTTTGTTCTTTCTTTTGGCTCCTCGTAAATCTTCCTTCCTCATTCCTTCCTTCTCTTTCCTTACCAATTTAGTTTCCTTACCAACTTAGTTTCTTGAAAAAGACTACTGCAATAATCACAATAATCATTTACATAACTTTAAGTAGATAACAAAACATGCACTCTCTTCCACAAAACATGTTTTTCACCTAAAATTTTAGGCATGTGTTATGGTTGATAGATGGTGTCAACTTGAGAAATTTAGAAGTTTTAAGTGAGAGACTCAGCAGGGAGCCAGGGTTCTCACTTTGTAAATATCCTCATCCTGTGCCACAGGAGGGTACAGAGATTGTGTGAGTGCAACACCTGCCCTGGGATGTGGGGTGGCCTGTGTACAACATAAGGGAGAAAAAGAGGCTTGTTTCCCCTCTTTTTGCTCTGGCTACTTTTATCTGCTGCTGCCTTGAAGTGTTGCCCCAGGGCTACGCCACCCTGCCTCGGAGCCAGCTGATTATGCACTGAAACCTCCCAAAACTGTAAGCTAAATAAACTTTTCCTTCCCTAATTTTGGGTGTCAGGTGTTTTGTCTCAACAATGAGAGAAAAATAACCAAGACAGCATTCAAAAATGAATGATCAAACTGGTGCCCTTTAACATCAGACTGTAGGTGGTCCCCTGTCCTGTATGAGCCTGGTCAGTGTGATTTTTCCTATCTTCCCTCTATTTCACAATCCTTAGACTGTGCACCCATAAAATGGTGACTATCCACACCTCAGGTACTTATTGCATCTCCCTTTGCCTAAAAAAGAAAAAACCAGGAAAGGGTAAAGAAGAAAACGAGTGATGAAGCAAGTTAGCAGCTCATATACATCTCATAAGTCTGTTTTCCCATTGCTACTGAATACAGCCTGTGACACAGGGTGATATGTGGAGATGTCTTATGGAGTAAGCTGTGAAAAAACTCAAATTCAGTTTCAAAGAAGGCCTCAAATCTCTTCTCTCTTTTCCCCCCAGCCAGTGCAACTCTTCTCAGAGCTCCCCAGCTGCTTTTCTTTGCTTGTCTTAAGGCTCTCTGCTGCTGACAACATAAACTATGGGTTTAGGAAGGGTTTGGATGGACGAACTTTGAAATAAAGTGAAAGCACAGCTGTTTCCTTTCTCTTGTGCTTTTTCCTCCTCCCTATCACTTCTTCCTTTAAGTTCAAACATGTGATGTTTCAAAAGAGCCAAATATCTATACTTTACAACCAAGTTGGTTTTGCAAACATGATTCTCATTTGTCTTTATTAAAGGACTCACATACCTTAAAGTTTTAGGATTCTAGCCACTCACTGTTCTGTTAAACATTAAAGAAACACACAAGACAAATGATTGCTGGACTGTTCCAAATGGGAGAGTAGCTGTGCCAGTTGTTTTTTCTCCCTTCCCTTGCACACACCTCAGGAAGGAAAATACAGAAACACCCTTTAGGTCACTCTCAAGAAGCACTCTTGAAGCTCAGAATAACTCCAAACAAGCAGAACCTTTATGTTAGCAGAGAGTGGGTGTGGAGAAGACGAGACTGTTGACAAAGACACAGAAATTGGACCCTTCTTAGAAAGAAATTTCTGTGTTTTTAGTCTCTGACACTGTTTACCAAGGGAAAGGATGGTAGAAAATGTACCCGTTACAGGGTTGGTTTGACTCTCTAAATTAGACTTCAGCTTCTAAGGTGAGCAACCTGTGTAAATAAAACTAAAATTACTTCAGGTTTCTGTATACAATTCCCCCCAACTCCTAGTTTTCTCCTAGTTTTTGTCAAGTTTGTCAATAAAACATCCGGTGTGAAGACAGAAAATACCTCCTGAGTGGGCCTGGGCTTTTTAACTCTTAGGTTCATTAACACATGAAGCCTACATGGAAATCAATCTTCATTTGAGAAAACAAAGCATATTTTTGATGTGTGGTCTTTTTATTTTTTGAAACACACTAGTCCCATGGAACATTAGATTCTCTTCACCATGATGTTTCCACATTTCCAACAAGATCCCTATAAAAACTCTAATTTTTTGCCTGGTCATTATTTCAGTTTCAAACTATCTAAAATCAAATTTATCAGTCCTCACCAGATGTCTTCATTTATGGTAGGGGAATTGAGTCACTGGACTGGGTGGTAGGACTAGAGGTGTACAAGGTGGATACAATAGTCCTAGACCTTACGAAGCTTACACTTCACTGGTGGGGTCAGACCCTCAACAAGTGAACCTCAAGGATTGTGTAATCACAGTAAAGATAAATGCTATATAGCAGACATGTGGGTGCCAGGAGTGAATTTATGGGGTATCTGACCTAACTGGGAGGATCAGAAACATTTCACTGAGAAATAGTGTCTCAGCTGATCCCTAAAATGCTTGTACTCCCCTGATGGAGGAACAATGGGGTGTGCCCAGGGAAAGAATCTATGTTATACAGACTGAAAAAAGAAAGAAGTTGGGGTGGTTGGAGCAGAGAATGAGGAGAGAGAGAGGCAAAATTTAGTTTGGTGAGGTTGGCAAGGCTTTGAGCCATCTGAGAGATTTTGAATTTTATTCTAAAGTAAGTGGAAGCTTTGAAGCAGGAGAATGATGTACCATCACAAAACCTGCCTGTAAAAGTGGCATAAAAGTGGTTACTAGGCAAATTTTAAAAGTATACACTCAAAGAAATAAAGTACAGGCCTTCAAGAGAGAGGTGCATGATAATCTGGAGCCAGGATTATTTCTGTGGTTTTGGTACAGGAAATCTGTGGAATTGATGAATCTATAGAAAGTTTGGGCTTGTATACTATCAAATTTAACTTAAAAAGAATAAACGAACTATTTCTGGTTTCTAGGAGAAGGATGGAGGGAGACGGGTAGTTAGCACTTTTGTTCACTGGTCCCACTTCTTTCCCCCGATTCTGACAACACAACCCCTCTGCTTAAAGCTCTTCATAGGATCTGAGTAGAGTTGACCCTCCCTCACCACCTACATAGGGATGAACATATAACCCAGTTCTTTATAAAAAACAAAGCAAAACGAAACGAAGCAGGGCTGAACCAGGGCTTTGCCCATGCTGTGCAAAGGGGTCTACCACTGAGCTATGCCCCCCAGTTCAATACCCTGATTCTAACCAATCAACATTCCTTCTTTTCCTGATCTTAGTGCTTGGCTCAGGGTTGCGTAGAGTAACCAAGTTAGATTAATCAGCACCATCGCTGGGACTTTTGCCGCAAGTCTCAGAGAAGAGGTAATGCCTGACCTTTCGGGATTTCTAGCTGAAGGACCAGGTTAGATCAACAAGGGAAAGATCAACAATGTTTTCTGTTATTTGGGCAGAGCCACCTGAGAATAACATCACCAGAGAGGAAAGCACAACTAAGGCATGGAAAGATGGATTTCCAAATAACTTATGAAAAAAAATGACAGTTTTAATCTTAACTATTGCTATGTTCACTTCTTGCTCATATGAATATATCCCCAGCCCCTTTTTAAAAAATTGGCTGAGTTTGAATTTCTGTCAACTGCATTCAGAGTTTCCAGAACTGGGGCTGAAAATAGATGCTGGGAGATAAATTTGTTAAGCTATTATAGTGTGCAGGTAATAGTGGCTTGAATTAGTGTAGTCAGTATGGAAATGGAGGGAAGTCAACACATTTGAAATTTATTTAAGACCTAAGATCGGTAGGATTTGGTAACTGATTAGATTTAGGAATGAAGGGAAAAGTTTTCTGCCTTGAATATTTGAGGATATCGTTAAAAGAGGCAACACCCAAGGAAAAGTAGTTTTTGAATGGTGGTAGAGGAGCCCTTTAGTTCAATTTTGATTATATTAAGTTTGAGATTCCTGAAAGATACATTTCTGCTAAAGCAGTATGATTTTACTAATCACTTAGACTTAAGATCATTCTCTTCTTTGACTTATCTCTATCATTCCTGCAAATCTAAGAAGACTGTAAGGCATAGCTTTTGATTTGTTTGTTTGGTTTGTTTTTTTATTTGTT
Organism: Dasyprocta punctata; assembly: GCA_004363535.1. Classification (NCBI taxonomy): domain Eukaryota; kingdom Metazoa; phylum Chordata; class Mammalia; order Rodentia; family Dasyproctidae; genus Dasyprocta; species Dasyprocta punctata. The sequence continues at coordinate 25,322 of RJWM01013820.1, forward strand.
TTTTTGTGATTTGGATTTCTGAGACAGGGCCTCACTATGTAGTTCGGGATGGTCTTGAATTCACTATGTAGCCTCGGCTGGTCTCAAACTCACAGTGATCCTCCTGCATCAGCCTCCCAAGAGCTGGGATGATAGGCACGCACCACCGCGCCCAGCCTATGGCTACGTTTTTTTTTTTAATTAACTTTCTTGAAGTGTAATTTATAAAACTAAAATGCATATATGTTATTTGTATAATACAATGAGTTATGAACCTGGACATACTCACCCAAGAAGTCCCCCTGTTCTCCTTCCCAGTATCTCCCCTGCTCCTAGGCAAATACTAATGCTCATTATTGTAGATTAAATTTGCTTTTCCTAATTTTTCATATAAATGGAACCATGTAGTATGTACACCTTTGAATTTGGATTCTTTAGTTCATTTTGTGTAAGTTTTTGAGATTTACCCATTTTATTACTGAAGTAGTTGTTCTGTTGTATGAGTCTATCATGATTTTTAAACTTACGCTCCACTGAAGGACATTTGAATCATTTCCAGTTTGTTTTCATAGCTACAGCTGTAATGAATGCATCATATAAAAGGCTTTATGTGGGTATCTGCTTTAGTTTTCTAGAGTAAAATATCTGGAATTTGGATTATGGGTTGTATGGTAACAGTAGGTTCGTTTAACTTTATAAGACACTAACTGCCAAATTGTATTCCAAATTGACTGAACTTCCTGCAAAGTGAGAAACCCAGCCTCTTCCATAACCCTGTCAACTCTTGATGGTATTCTTTTTAATTTTAGCCATCCTAGTCTATGTTTAGAGGTAATCTCACTGTGGTTTAATCTGTATTTCCCTGATAATTAATAATGTTGAGCATTTTTTGAAGTGCTTTTTTGCTACTTATATATATTATTTTTAGAACTACCCATTCAAATATTTTGTTAATTTTTCATAACTCTTCTTTATGAAGTCAGGAAGCTTTCTGTCACTGAGGATATTTCAGCAAAGTCTGGGTTGATTCCTTTACAAAGAATCTCAGGGGGAGTCTTTTGCACTGATGGGAGCGTCGCCTCAGAGATTTATGATCTTTAGAGTTCTACAGGATCATTATAGCTCATCATGTTCTCGAAAAATGAATTCTCTTGGCAACATGAACAACTGAATCAGGAACCAAAACATATTAATTATTTAGCAAATTAAAGAAAAGCCCTGTATAATTTTGTCATTTTATATGTAACCCAAGTAATACAGATGTTCCTTATTCAAGCAGCCTAATTATTCTAATCAGAAGTATTTTTTTAACCCTTCTGCCAGAGATGAATATGAAAAAAAAGATAAGATTTATTTTATCTTCCTCATTTGGGTTCAAGTATTCGTTATTATCACCACCAAAATCTTTAAAAATAATTTGGTTTTACAAAGTTGTTTTACATGCTGCTAAGTAGAGGTAGTATTATGAACATGCTCTGTAGTAAATATTTCTTCAGGATTACCTCTCATATATAACTTCTAGAAATCAATGACTATGGTGGGACTATGGGGGTCATATTTACACCACAAAAATCCATCTGATTTAAACAGGAATGACCATCAAACTCAAGGGGGAACCAGTCCACATAGAGAACTAAGAAACTCAATTGGTTTTCTCAAGACTTTGCACTAAAGGAATAGAAATGCAGTTAGATGATACACAGAAAACTGGGAATGAAAGTAGATCTGGCATTAGAGTTGACAGAAGACGTGGCATCACTGTCTACACACTTCTGTTTAGGGCAAACGTAACTAAAGAACATGGCTAAGGAAGTTGGTCTTCAGTAATGAAAACGGACCAGCAGTGCAGAAAGAAGCAGAGAGGAGAGTCCCTGGGGTCCCAGAGATGGAGAGGAGCAGCTTCAGAGCTTGGTTCTCCAGTTCCAAGCACCACGTGAAGGCAGAAATTAGTTCTTTTCTATGGGGATATGCATTGTTCAACGAACTTGAGGCTTATATGTGATTCTTTTTTAAGCAATCTTTTTATTTTAAAATAATCTTAGATTTACAAAAACATGACTAGAATAAGATGGGGAGCTCCTATCTATTCCACCTCCTTCCATTTTTTTAAATGGTACCAGGGATCGAGCTCATGACCTCACATTTGCCAGGCAGGTGCTGTGCCACTGAACTATATCCCTGGCCCTATATCCCTCATTTGGATTTCAGCAGTATTTTTACTGCTGTCTTCTTTCCACTGCGGAATCCTAACCAAGGTGCAGTACAGACATCATGCTCACTCTGCCTCCCTTAGTGGCTTTTGATCTGTGACAGTCAAACTTATCTTCATGACTTTGAGAATCTCATCCCCCAGTTTAGAGGTGTCTGATGTTTTTTTCCTTAGTAGACTGAGGTTACGGGTTTTGGGGAAGAAGATCATAGAAGTACAGTGCCACCTTCAGAAGTGGAGTACTGGATGTCCACAGGACCCCTCTGGTGGTGTTAACATTCACCTCTTGGACCAGGTAAGGCTTGCCAGACTTCTGCACTACCCAGTTACTGTTCTCTTTTACTGCACTATACTTTGGCAGTGAGGCACCAAGCCTAAGTCACTGTACTAGTCAGAGAACACAGACCCTACAGTATCCATATCTATATCTACCTCTGCATCTACATCTGTATCTGTACCTGTACCTATATCTACATCCATATCGTCTACAAACATTTATAAATACATGTGCACACTTTTTTTTTTTTGAGACAGGGTCTCACTATGCAGTCCAGGCTGGCCTTGGACTTACTTTGTATCCCAGACTGGCCTCGAACTCACAGCAACCCTCCTGCCTCAGTCCCCAGAGTGCTGGGATGACAGGTGGGCGCACACCTGGCGAGATGCACACATCAATGCACGTAAAGAGTTTTACTATAAGCAACTGGCGCCTATGATTTTGAAGGCTGGTAGGCCCCAGCTCTGCAGGGTGTGAGCAAGCAGTAGACCCAGAGAAAACAATGGTACTGTTCCATTCTGAAAGCTGGTGGCTCAAGACATTGTAGTTTGAATCTGAAGCAAGGACAACCTGAAGGCCCAGGCTAAAGGCAGACAGGCAGGAGGAACTCTCACCTACTCAAGGTGGTGCAGCCTGTTCTTCAATTCTGGCCTTCTTTGATAGACCTGTGACAATCAAACTTTGCTTGTTTTCATGACTTTGATAATTTCCCCCACTTTAGATTTGTCTGATGTTTTTGTTTTTCCTGTGTAGACTGAGGTCATGGGTTTTGGGGAAGAAGATCACAGAAGGGGCCCATATACATTGGGAAGAACAATCAACCAATTTACATGCTATTCTCATCCAAAAATATACTCACAGGAGCACCCAAAATAATGTTTGCCTAAATATCTAGGCATCTGGTAGCCCAGCTGACACAAGAAATTCATCATCACGCCCACCCTCAAGGGGCAGGGCATAAAGCTCTCCCTTCAGGAGAGGAGCGCATCCACAGGTATTACTTGAAATTCTCCCTTGGGGAAGATGTGTGCTGGGTGTGGTGGTGCACGCTTGCAATTCAACACTCTGGAAGGCTGAGCAGGAGGCTCACAAGTTAGAGTCTGATTTGGGCAACTCAGAGACTTAGCAAGACCCTGTGTCAAAACAAAACAAAACAAAACAAAACAAAACAAAGAAAAGAAAAAAAAATAGGCTAAAGATTTAGTTCAGTGAAGGCCCTGAGTTCAGTCCCCAGGCTACAAAAGAAAAAAGATTTGTCTCTTGCTCTGTTGAATTATTTTTGTTTCCTCAGAATTAAATAAATGTGTTCTAAAATAGAAGACTAGAAGTGATAAAGGGGATATGCATCTCTTTAGTATGATTTTTTAAAAAATTAAATTAAGATTATATATTCCAGACTCTCCCTCTTATCCTGTAGAATTTACTGTCCCATGTGACTGACTCTCAGTAAACCAGACACTCCCCTGAAGTATTTAGATTGCCTCTAGCTCATCAGACAGTTACGAAGCATCCGCCATGCGCTAGAGAGCATGCGCAGCCTCGAGAGCATCACGCAGAGAAGTTTCTGCATTTGAACAATTCCCGAGCCTGTGGCAAAGCAAGGGAACTGTTCTGTTAGGAGATGCAAGGTGAGACCCCCAGGATGTTGTCTCCGACCTCAGGCAGCTTGGTTAAAAATTCTTAGATCTACAACTTCCTCATTAGTCAAGAGTATGACAGTAATAACAATACTGCCTCATTCAAGGGGTGATTATAGTAACTAAATAAAATCATGTGAAGGAAAAGGAAGTTTTTATGTTACATAAAAATGCTAGTTTTTATTCTTGATAACAATTTATTGTTAAAGGCATGAATGGATATTATTATCCTTAACTTTTATAGCTTCAGAAATTCAAGTCCAAAATGAATAAATTGCTGGTGCAGATTCATACAGTCAAAAAGTAAGGAGGGCCTAGATGATGAGAAGGCCCTGGGTCCAGTTCCCAGTATTGAAAGAAGGAGAAGAAGAGAGGAGGACGGGGACGGGAGGAGGAGGAGCAGGAGCAGGAGCAGGAGGAAGAGGAAGAGGAAGAGGAAGAGGAAGAAGCAGGAGGGGAGGAGGGGGAGGAGGGGAGGAAGGGGAAGAGGGGAGGAGGACTGAGAGGAGGGAAAGGGGAGGAAAGAACATTCCAGGGCACATCTAAAAGGCTGTAATACAGGCAAAAGTATAAAATCTCTGTTTTGCATTTATCCTGGCTGCTTGGGGAGAACATACTTTGCTGAGCATACCTGGAAACAGAGCCTAGTTTTTTATTCCTATCCTTATCCTCCAGGTTTTCCTTGGGACTCTTTGAGAGATTATCATTGGGATTCAGGAGAGCAGCATGTTTTAATTTTCAAATCCTCAGAGTGTTGAGAGCTTGAGATCTTATTTCCCTGCCTGCCCTTTGATTGCAGGTATTATTTTTTGAATATATAATATTCATAGTTCATTTTGTTGAAAAAGAGATTTCATTTAATGTCAATAAATATGTATGACTGTTGGGAGGAAAAAATGTCTGCGCTGCGAGTGCTGGCTTTACAGTGCAGCAAAATAGTATTTGGGGATTATGTCTTCTGCATCCTCTTACAGGCCTCATGATTGAGAAGAAAATGGAGATCATTTTCTGCTGAAATTCATTGTGGAAACTTTTCAAAAAGCAGATTGGAAACATGATAAAATTAAAAGGACACAATTTGTTTTATTTGGAAAATCATATTGCCTTATGGGAGATCTGGGTAAACAGACTTCAGAATCTTGGCTCTGTTCAAGATTCCCTGACTCTCTGGGTGGTTTGAAAAGATTATTTCAATTCACTATCCTTGTAAATCAGAATAATGATAGTTGGAAACACTGCACTTGGCAGTAGGTGTAATTATCTTAATGGCTAGTGTTTATTGCATGATTGCTACGTGCCATACATAATGCTTAGCACTTTACTGGCTATGACTCTGCATACACTGGAAGTATGTACCATTATCATTTCTGTTTCACAGATAAGAAAATTGTGATAGGATTTCTTTCAGTGTATTATAATCATCTGTTTACATGTTGATTCCCCCACCCCCACCCCGATCTGAATTTGTGAGGGTAGGGACTAAATCCTCAAAGCAACAGTCTCCCATCCTTGGCACAGATTGATCAGAGCAGATACTTTGTAAATCTGATCTAATCTGTGCTTTTGGAAGTCACCACATGAAGTATAAAAGTGCACAAAGACAAGGCAGGCAAAGAACTGAGAGTGTTTCAGGTGTTTAGACAAAGTCAAATACTGAAAAAGAGCGACCAGCAGGCAGGAAACAAAAAAGAGAATTAGTATGTGATGTAAGAGTCTAACTGAAAGTAACAATATAAACTCTCTCTAAAAGAACTATTTAGGAGGATGATGAGTTAAATAACATGTATATTAATTAATAAAAGTTCTATTGAATACTAGAGTTTGAGTAGTGATTTGAAGAAAAAACATAGCAAACAGTAAGAGGATGATATAAATTGCATCAAGATATTTTTGGCACGCCCTGTCTGATTTCTGGTCTTCATCTATGGCAGGTATCACTAATCAGTAACAGAACTTTTTCTCAGTAAGCTTGGACTTGGCCGAGAAATCCTCCTCAGTTAATTGCTCCTGGTTCTCATGAATAATACAGTAGCAACAAATCCTAAACAGCCTGTCTTAGTTACTTTTTTCTCCTTGCTGAGACAAAATACCCAATGTCCAAAATGAAGGAAGGAAAGGTTTATTTATATACTAGTTTTGGAGGTTTCAGTCCATAATCAGCTGGCTCCAAGGCAGGGTGGCATGGCACTGGGGCAACACTTCAAGGCAGCAGCAAGCAAAAGCAGCCAGAGCAAAAGGGGGCAAGAGCAAGCCTCTTTCTCTTCCTTATATTGTACATAGGCCACTCCCACACCGCAGGTCAGGTATAGTACTCACAAAATTTCCTTGCCCACCTCTTGCACAGGTTGAGGATATTTACAAAGTAAGAACCCTGTCTCCCTGCTGAGTCTCTCAGTTAAAATTTCCAAGCTTCTCAAATTGACACAATGTATCAACAATGAAACAGCCATTCCTGGTTTTGTTTTTGTGTGTGGGGTTTTTCAAGCTTCAGTGTACAGAGATAGATGACTGAGTGTGAGGGGTAAGGAAATGTCTTAGTTACTTTTCACTCATTGCCAAGACAAAATACCTGATGCCCAAAATTAGGGAAGGAAAGGTTTATTTCTTAAATTATCAGGAGTTTCAGTCCATACTCAGTTGGCTCCAAGGCAGCATGGCATGGCGGAGCTGCCATTCATGGCTGCCACAACCGCAAGGCGTGCTGGAGAGACAGAGAGTGGAAGAGCAGAAGCGAGCAAGAGGAAGACCCGCCTCCTTTACATTGTATCTCAGCTCCACCCGTGGGCAGGTGCAGCACTCACAGCACCAATCCCAGCTCTAGACAACAAATCAAACACAAGTGCCAGACTCAGCCTCATCTGAAGTATATGAGGACTTGGGGGTACATAGTATCACCCAATATAGGAAGCATGCCATACTTGCTATGATATTCTTGGAAATATTTTTAAAAACATTTTATTGAAAGGGTATGTCGAAAACCTACTTCCTTGATGACTTTTGTTTTGATGTAATTTTAAGCTTTCAAAAAAGTTGCCAGAAAGTATCACTTTACACACTTCTCTGGAATTTGCCAACAGGATACATTTTTTTCCATTTGTTTTTTCATTCTACCTATTATGTCTATTTTTCTGTCTCTGTACATAGATGCCTGAAGTACTTGAAAACTGTCACCATCATGCTTTTTTCCTCTCTTTAAAATGCTACTGTTATTAAAATTTATCAGTAGTAACATTGACTCTTTTAGGGCATGTGTTTCAGCATACATAGTTACAGTAAACATTATCAGTCAGTGTGCCTGCAGTTCTACACTGCTAAACAACTCCAAATTGCCGCCATCTTTATAGTCAAACCCTGTGTGCACTCCTAAACCCTGGTAACCACAGATCTGTTATCTTTCCCCATAGATTTGTCTTTTCCAAAGCATCATATAAATGCAATTGTGCAGAATTTAATCTTTAGAGATTGGTTTCTTACCCTGGGCCCCATGCCTTTGAGATTTACTCATGTTGTATATATGAATCATGTGTTGTTTTATCTTGCTGCTGAGTAGTATTACATGATATGAACATATCATAGTTTGTTTATTCTCTTTTTGGTAGCACTGAAATTACTATTTGCATTTTTGATAATTAGAAATGGACTTTCTATAAACACTCTTGCGTGGGTTTTTATGTGAACACAAGTAAGCATTTCTCCAGTATAAGTACGTAGGGCTGGGCTTACTGGGTCATATGGCAAGTGCGTGTTTAAATTTATAACTCAACTGTGCTCCAAAGTATCTGCTTCCTTTTGTATTACCAACCAGCAGTTTCAAGAGTCGAAGTTGTTTTGCTGCCTAGCCAGGACTTGATATTGTCAGTTTTTTAAACAAATTTTTTGCAGCCATTAATCAATGTAAGTGGTACAACCTTGTGGCTTTAATTTATATTTTCCAAAAAGTGAGTGACGTTAAGCATTTTTATGTGTTTATTTGCTATTTACATGTGATCTTTAATGGAGTATTTGCTTAAATAATTTACTCATCCTTAATTGGGTTGTTCATACTTTCTTTGTTGGTTATTAGGAGGCTATTTTCAATATTCAAGACCCTTGTTGGATATGTGACTTGCAAATATTTTACTCTATTTTAAATTATGAATTTTAATGAAGTCCTATTTGTCAATTTTTTCTTATATGGATTGTGCTTTTTATGTCATATTTAAGAATACTTTAGTGTGCAAAATAAGAAGGTTTTATTTTCTTTCAAAAGTTTTGTAATTTTGAACTCTAATTTGGAACTATAATCTGTTTTAAGTTAATTTTTGTACAGAGAACAATTAGGTTGAGATACTGGTTTTGTTTGTTGGTTTGTATCAGAATATTTGGTTGTTTCAAAATTGCTCATTGAAGAGATTTGCTCCATTACGTAACTTTACCACCTTTGTTCAAAAATTGGCCATATTTACATAGACCTATTTTTCGTTTTTGAATTCTTTTTGATTGAGTTATGTATCTATTACTTGTGTCTCAAATATTGTAGTTTTGCAGCAAGTATTAAAATTGTGTACTATGAATCCTCTAATTTTATTCTTCCTTTAAAAAATTGTTCTGGATATTCTAGCTCTTTTATGTTCCATGTAAATTTTAGATTCGATTTGTCTGTATCAACAGAGAAAAGATCCTTCTGGGATTTAATGGAAATTGCATTCAATCTATAAAAAAATTTGAGGAAAAGTGACATGTTAATTATGCTGGGTCTATCGACTCACAAATATGGTTTGCCTCTCCATTTATTTAGGTCTCCTTGATTTATTCATAAGCATTTCTACTCTTACCATTTTGCTTCTGTCTGGAAAACTTTATTTGGCACTTTTTAGAGCAGTTCTGTTGACACCATATTCTCTCAGTCTCTCTTCATTTGAGAATGCCTTTGTTTTACTGACAACCTAAAGAATATTTTAACTGGATATAGAATCCTGGGTTAAAGCTATTTTCTTCCAGCAGTTTAAAAGCGTTTCCTTGCCTTTTTGGCACTCATGGTTTCTGAGGCGAAATATGAACTCATGTGAATCATTTTTTTTTTTACACACTATGTATCATTTGCTCTGACTGCTTTGGAGGTTTTCCTTTGTCTTTACTTGTATATGGCACTATCTGGGTATACATTTCTTTAAATATATTTTGTTTTGGTTTCAAGAGGGCTTTTCAACATGCAAGTTTATGTCTTTTGCCAAATTCAAGAACTTTTTACCTATTGGTTTTATCAGGTACCTTTTGATATGGCTCTCTTTCTCTTCTCCTTTTGGAATTCCAGTTACATAAATGTTAGACCATTGGTATTGTCACACAAGTTCTTTTGACTTCTGCTAATTTAAAAAAATTCTTCTTCACCTACATTGCTCAGATTGGATAAATCTGTTGATCTATGTTCAAGTTCATTTACTGAATGGATGCAATAAATATTCAGTTTCTGTTCTTGTACATTTTTCAGTTTTAAAGTTTTACTTTGCTTTTTAAAATTTTATTTCATGGAAAAAATAGAGCAAAATTTCATAACAAAATAATAGAAGAATAACAATAGTTAATACACTGTGTATTGTCATTTTCAAAGTAGTTACTCAGAATACAAGACATGAGCATAAAAAATTCTCCAAACAATATTAGCACAAATCTGTCTTTTCAATGAACTAAGAGAAATTAGTAGTATAACTATCTTGTAGTTTTTTCCTTTTCCCTTTATTCCCTTCCCCCTTCCCTACTCTAGTTCCTCTTTCCTTTTGAATAACTTCTTCTCATTTTACAATATCTATTGTACATTTTGGTCCTTATTTACTCTTTCAGTTTCTCACACCAGGGAGATGGTATGACATTTACACATGTGAGTTGATTTATTTCACTTAGTATTGTCACTTGAGTATAGTCTCAAGTTGCATCCATTTCCCTATAAATATCTCAGGTTTATCCCTCTTTATGGTTGAGTGGTACTCCATTGTATAAAAAGAACACATCTCTTTTATCCATTCCTTGGTTGATGGGCATTTGGGTTGTTTCCAAGATTTAGCTATTAAGAATTGTGCTGCTATGAACTTGGGTGAACATGAATCACTGTGTTATAATGTTTTTAATTCTCCTGGGAAACTACCCAGAAGGGGAATACCTGGGTCACATGAGACCTCTAATCCTAGTTTTCTGAGGAATTTTCACAGTGATTGCACCAGTCTGCATTCCCACCAACAGCAGAGAAGGGTTCCTTTTTCCCCACAGCCCCTCCAGCATTTATTGGTTGATGTTTTCCCCATTACCACTGTTTTTATTTAAATTGCGCATTTTAAATTCTGAAATACAGACTAAGATGGGAAAATAATGTAACTTGATTAAACGTTGGCAAATAAGTCTTTCTCTCTATGACATGATGGTGCACACAGAAAATCCATATTTTTCTGCTATAAAATTTCTAGCATTAAGAAATAATAGTCTATTTTGTAGCCAAACATTTTGAAGGAGAATTAGATCAAATATTCTATTTTTTTAAAAAAATTATTTTAAAGAGAATAAAACCAAGCAAAATAAAGCAGAATAAAGCCAATCAAAACAAAACAATGTAAGTGATACAGGATTTCAAAACAAGATAATAGGATATCAACAATGGCTACCATAATGCTTCTTCATGTCTTCAGACATACCATCAGACATAGGAAAATCAAACAAAACTGAATAGAATAGACCCAATAAAAACAAAACAATGAACACAATCCAGGATTTCAAAACAAGTTATAGTAAATCCAAAATAGTTACCATAATATACCTTGTTACCTTGAAATAGCTGCCCAGGCCTCGATATAATAAAATCAAACAAGAGAAAAGAGGATAAAACCAAAACAAACAAACCAATGAAAATGATATAGGATTTAAAACAAGACAATAGGAATTAACAATGACTATCACCTTCAGAAGGAGATCCCCCAGAAATGCTGTACTGTGTACTGTTATTGTCTAAATAGATGATCAAATTACTGGCTTTAGGCCTGCAAAGTCAATGAAACACTAAACACTACAAGCATTAAGTTGCATTTTACTTTAGTAGCTATCATCTCAGCCTGTGTTTCTTCAAATCAGCTGGTTGCTCACGGGAGGGTGGTGGGGAGATCTTGGCTTTTCTTGTCTCCCAGTCTGTGTGCCTGGATGGGCTGGCATCTGGTTGTCCTCCCCATGGTCCATGCACGGCGCTGACTCACAGGAAGAGGCTGGCTTCTTGTTCTCCTCCCTGTGGCTTGCAAATGATGCAAATAATTAACAGGGAGGGGCTGGCTGATTTTACCATAGTAATTTTGTAGTATAATTTCAAGCTAGGGATTGTGATGCCTCCTTCCTTGTCTTTGTTACCCATAATTGCTTTTGCTATTCTAGGCTTCTTCTGGTTCCAAATGAATTTTAAGAATGTTTTCTCTAGTTCTGTGAAGCATGCTAATGATATTTTGATTGAGACTGCATTAAATCTGTATAACAATTTTGGGTGTATGGCCATTTTCACTATGTTGGTTCTTCCTATCCATGAGCAAGGGATATTTTTCCATTTTCTGATATCCTATTTGATCTCTTTTTTCAGATTACTGTGATTTTCAATGTATAGATCTTTAACTTCCTAAGATTGATTGCTAAGTATTTCTCTTTTCTTTCTTTCTTTCTTTTTTCTTTTTTTGGATACTATTGTGAAAAGTGTGATTTCCCTAATTTCTCTCTCAGTGAGTTTGTTGTTTGTGTACATGAATTCTGTTGATTTGTATCCAGCTACACTGCTGAATTTGGTTATTAAATCTACAAGTCTTTTGCAGGAGTTTTTGGGGTCATCTCTGTAGAGCATTATGTCATCTTCAATAATGCTAATTTAACTTCTCCTTTCCTATCCTTATTCTTTTTATTTCTTTCTCTTGTCTAATTGCTCTCTATTTCTCTTCTGAGGCTTCCTATCTTTTCGTTTGCTTTGAAATATACACACTTACTTATTGGATAAAGATTCAGATTGCTGTGGAGTCTTTGTCTCATTTCAATGTCTATGTTCATGATTGTTGTCTTTTTTGTTGTGGGATGTCAAGGTTTTTCTGATTCTTTATTTATAAAATAACTCTAGATTTGATCCTAGACATTTTGAATATTATGTTGAACTCCAGGTCTTGTTAAATCCTGTGGGAAAGTTTTGTTTGTTGTTTCAGCAGAAAACGAACAAGTTAAGGCTTAGGTTGCAAGCTGTCAGTTTACCTTGGCTATGGTAGCATTGGCTCTGGTTCTGATGTTGGTTCAGTTTTCAAAGCCTTTGCAGTGCTTCTTGGATCTGTCCCATGTGTGAGACCCAGTGGCTAGTATGGTACTTGGGCAGTGGCCCACCATGCAGATCAATTCTGAATGGTTTCTATGTGCTATTTAGGGTTAGACTCATACATGCACAGCTCAACTGTGAGCCCAGTAGTTCACACATGCTTTTATAGAATTACTTTCTTGAGCTTCCTTCTTTCCATAATTCGCTTTCCTGCTTGTGGGTACTCTTTCCTGGTATTCTGATTAGATAGCTGCTGTTCCAGTTTTATTGTTCTGTTATGTGTTTTTCTCAACTGTGTCCACTCTGGTGACTAAGTGGTGAGAGGACAGAGAGAAAAGAGAAAGGATTTCTTCTGCTTGTTCTTGCATTCTCTTGTCTAAGGATTCCCCTCCCTCTGAGTTTGAAGTGTTTTCCCTGCTATGATAGCTTCTGTGCTGCTGTGGAATTGCTTGAGGGCTGGGACAAAAGAAGAGAAAACTTCAGGCCATCTTTCCACCAATTCTGACTGACAGGGGATGCTTTTTATCTCCTTGGGCAAGAGAGATGGTTGTCTCCTCTGCTCCTGTTCTGGGTTTCTGGGTTTAAGACTGCCTTTGAGTTCAACCTGAGAGACAGATTGAAAATGGAAAATTTATTCCAGTTCAGTGGCCCTTAGGTGGTTCCCCAATCTGCCTGCTACCATTTCCTCTGAAATTCCTCAAATAGTTCCTCCACACTTCTTCTTTTAGTTGGTTTTTAATTGCTTTCAAAGGAAGAGACAAGGGCAGGTGCCCTCTCTCCACCTTAATTGGATCCTAGAGATTACTTCTTTGCCCTTAAATATGTCTATATCTATACCTTCATATGAAGAACTTTGTCTCACATGACCACAGCGTAATGATCAAGATCAAGAAACTTGGCATTTTTTAAATACTACTCTATAACTCAAAATTCATTTGATCAGTTGTTTCAGTGATTTTCTTTGTAATTCCATCCTCTGGTTGAGATCAAATGAAGAATCACACATTGAAAGTGGCTGTCATGGTTCTTTTGTGTCCCTACCTAAGGTTCAGTTCTTTAGCCTTTGTCTTTTATGATTGTAACATTTTAAAAAATATTTTGTAGGCCAAGTATTTTGTAGGATAGCCTTCAATTTATACTTCATCTTTCCTAATGATTCGATTCAGGTTATGTATTATTGGCAGAAATACTGCACTTATGATGTTGTGGTCTTCTTAGGGTAATACAGTAGGAGGTAGATGATGTGTATTCGACCCATTTCTGGGAATCTTATCTTTGATCACTTGCATAAAGTGCTGTTTAACAATATTCTACAAAGTACTATTTTTATGTTTCTTAGGGGTTTGAGTTTGAAAGTGTTGCACTGTTATCAGGAACACACTAATGCTGTCCAATAGGACTTTCTGTGATGATGTAATGTTTATTTCTGCTCTGTCCAGTGTAGTAGTCATTGTCACAGATGGCTAATGAGCACTTAAAATGAGGGTAATGTGACTAAGGAAATTCAGGGTGTAATTTGAATTTATAAACTTTCATAAAATATACTGGCATTTTAAAGTTTTTTATTTATTTATTTATTTATTTATTTGGTACCAGGTATCAAACTCATGACCTTGCACTTACCAAGCAAATACTTAAACCACTGAGCTAAATCCCCAGCCCTACTGGCATTTTTTAACCAGTGAAAAGTAACAGCTATGTATTTTACCACGGTTTCCCAAAATGGTTTGAGAAGAAAAGGCTGCATGGTTAGTAAGTTAGGGATCATTCTATAGAGCATATTTTGGAAAACATGATATGCTACCAACTTGGGTTCTATACATCTTTGTTTTCTAATTTAACCCAGAGTTAGGTAGAGGTGAAATTGTCAGCCAGTTGTTAAGGGAGACCCTGTTATGGTTTATGTTCCTGTGGCCCTGCAAAGTCTCATGTAATCATGGACAGGGCTGAGTCTAGCCTTCATGACTGGTTTGTTGTCTGGTGCTGAGATTGATAGTGCAAGTGTTGCATCTCCCCAGGGGTGGAGCTGGCATACAGTATAAGGGTGGGAAGAAGGTGTGTCTTCTCTCTCTTGCCAGTTCATGTCTTGCTGTTTGCAGCAGCCATGAATGGTGGCCCTACCCCGCCATGCTGCCTTGAGTATGGACTGAAACCCCCAAGAACTGTAAGAAATAAACCTTTCCTTTCCTAATTTTGGGTGTCAGGTATTTTGTCTCAGCAATGAGGGAAAAGAAATTAAGACAGACTCCAAACAGTTCTTTCATTAGTTTGTATAAGTGACTTACTAATCAGAATAGCCAACTCCATAGCAATAGTGGAATTTATACCTATGTCAGTCATTTGATTCCAATACACCAGAAATGACAAAGGAGAGAACGGTATTGAAGTTTAGGTTGCCTCATGAGACTCTCTAAACTGATAAAGAGTTCTTTAAAGACATTATTTAGGTGTTGTAATCACTTTCTTCGATACTGAGACAATATCTACAATTCACAATTTGAAGAAAGGGAGATTTATTTTGGCTCATAGTTTTAGATGTTTCAGTCCATGATAGGTTGGCTTCAATGCAGAAGGGGCATGGTGGAATGGTCTGGGCAGAAGAAAGCTGTTTACATCATAGTGTTGGGGCAAAATAGCAAACTTATAGATACTTCATGATTAATTGGAAGACTGACCAAGATGCTGTTCTGCTGTCTCTGGTAAATTCAATTGACCCTGACAATGTCACAGCAATTGCTTATACCTTAAGGCACCTTGGGCTGACCTGTGCTCATTCAGTCAAGTCTCTCTCTGGAACAACTCCTATATTATGGTAATGTCCTTAACCACTTTCATTCAGTCAAGTCTCTCTCTCAGGAACCATTCCTATATTATGGTAATGCCCTCAAGTATAGTCATTCTGTAAGAGTCCCCTTCTCTGGTTCCTGGAATATTTCTATTGTTTCAAGACTAGCCTGTCTGTCAATATATGATTCAATGTATGTAACCAACCATGTAACATTTGGTCACTTGCTTTGTACCTCCCACTTCTAATTCTATATAGATTAAACTCCTTCTGGATTTGGGGCCATTGCTAGGGAGGAATTATCCCTGCAATTGTCCACTGGCATGAACTCCAACGGTCTGCTGGTGTAAAGATTAAATGCTGCCATCCTATCTCCTTGGTGCAAAGAGTCTTCCTTTTGGTTTGGTTTCACTTGGCTTGGCTTGGAAAATTTCCCACAACAATAGAATCCAGGAAGCAGTGACTTTCTGGGTTGTACCTCTGGTGGTCCATCTCTAACCAGGCCCCCATCTCCTAACAGAAAGTCAACTATGAATTCCAAGATGGCAGCATATACCACTCACACAATCCAATTGCCTTTCAAACACATGAGAGTTTTTTGGGGACACTCTAGATCTAAACTATAACATTAATGTATAGATTTCCTCTTACCGATGCTAAATCAGGAAGTGTTTACCAGTCTTAGTATGTGGTCACCTCAGTCTTTCAAACAGTATCAAAGGCCCTTGTCCACGGGCAGCATAACTACCTGAAGATGTAGTTTTCTATTTAAGTAGAATTCCTGAAACAAAGCACTGGTTCATACCTTACTCAAAGTCATTGAGGCAAAATATTCTCATTCAAATATAGTTGTCAAAAGTTCACACATACTCGTCTACTGAGGGCAATGTAGGATTAGTTAGTGTATAAGGGAGGGGACCTGGAGAGAAGAAAAAGAACAGCTTGCACAGACGAAGAACTCTTAAACCAGAGACAAGAGCCAACAGTTGGTTAGTTTGAATCAGAGAGGAGTGAGGTATGTAAATAGCCTTCCTTCTTTTACTTCAGCTATAGCTCCTTTGGGAAGCTCTTTGCTGAGCCAGGGTTGAAGAATTTTATTTCCTGTAACTGTAAGTATTGTTTTGATTAGCTTTCTCCAATGCCTGAGAACTGTAGTTTGAAGAATTCTTAAGCAAGGGGATCTCATGTAGTTGGTGAGTTCAGAATCCAGATAAGATCTTGAAAGTCGTCATTCATTGGGGTCTGAAGCTCCAATTCTGATGGTTATTGGGTTTTGAAAGCAGAAGTTTTGGGAAGAATGATCTCATCCTTCATAAAAACACACTGCATTTTCTTTTAAGGCACACAGTGGAAGTTATGACCGAGAAGTGCCCCTGTAAGACGTTACAGATGGCTGTTTCCATGTGCTGTTTGGCAGATGTTCAGGAAAACCACAAGGGAAAATTAGCTTTGAAATATTGTGCTTTAGGATATGTACTGTGATACTTTGAAAAGATACAGTTTCTTGCCAAATATGACAGTCAGTTAGCAAGTGGAAGTGTAAAAGTTCATATTTTCATGAAAATCCTAGCAATGAGTTTACCAGGGTCATTTGTTCCGTTTTTTCCCCCATTCTTCAGTGCCTACTTAGTTCACCACTAGAGGGCATTGTTGACAGTGATATCAAGAGAAAGCACTGTGGAGCATTTTGCCAAAAACATTTCGAGATATTTTTCAGTTTTTATTTCAGCCAGTAAATAAACATGTAAATTTTACATGTATAATTTGTGCTTAGATTTTAATGCATTTCAAATACTTCTAGACTTTAAAGTGCATTAATGTAATAAGAGAAAAATCATTGTTAAACATGGTCCCTGTTTTTTTTTTAACAAATGCTAAATCTAGAATTTGTCAGTTTTTTCTCCTGCAATATTATACATTCATTCACATCATGTTTTGGAATGTCATCAAGCACTTGGAGACTCATTATTTTTTATTTCCCAAATAGTGAAATAATTTTATTTTTCCAATCATACCTTTCCTGATGTTTGTCAGAGTATCTCAAGGTGGCAAGGAGTCTTCAATTTATTTAGTGCAACTGTATAATAGACAGAATCTTTACTTCACTGATAAAAGGTGACCTAAACCTAAAAATGATAAGACTAGCTCTTTGGGGCCAACTGTATTATTTATTGGAAAGTTTGTGTGAAGATAATAGTTTGCCTCTTTGGTATTTATTGTACTAGGCAAAAATCTTTTAGCTACAAATAACAGAAACCAAACAAAGCTTGTTCATGTAAAAAAAAGGCCAGAATGAAATTTATTATTAGGAAACAGAGGCCTCATGGGCTGTGGTTCACTGAAAACTAGAGGTCTGTCAGGACTCTTGTCTCTTTTAGTCTCTTCCATCTGCTTCCCTCTCTGCAAAGACTTCAGTTATTTCTTTCTGCTTGTCAGTATTTTCTCCCTTCATTTCCATGGTCAACTATGCTATTTGAATGAGTAAAAAAGTCACAAAGATTCTTTTGTTACCTAGGAGTAGGTTGTTCCAGCATTCTATGAAGCCAGCTACATCTGGCTGGTGCTGGTTTGTGATACCATCAGTGGTTCCCGTTGTCAGGAGTCCACTCCCACCCCTCAACCCAGCGAAGCAGGTCTCTTGGTTGAATGCTTTATGTGAGTCTCTAGGCCTGTGGATGAGATACTTCACGGGCCTCTGATAGCGGTGCTAGCTAAGGCTTTACAGGTGGGAAGAGTAAACACACACCTGGAAAGCTATCTGTCTCTGTGAGGATGAATGACTGCCCTTGCCTGGATAGGAGGGTTCCATTTGGCCAGCTTGCTACTATGTGGCTGACTGATTGGCCATATTAGGAGTTCAGTGTTGGTCCTGAAAGTGGAGTCTCACTTCAGGGCTCATACAGCCTTTATTTCTGCCACTTTGTCCACTCTGTTCATGTATCCATTATACCTGCTCTCGGTGACCCATGACAAAAGTATTACCCCAATGGCAAGTGACTGGGTCATTTTCTCTACTCTGTTACCTGTTGCTTAATCCAAATCAGACATTTTCTGGTGGCTATTCATATATAACTTATTCTTCATGCTATCACCCTTGTACCAATCCACATGTTTTTCCACAGACTCCTCTTTTCTGATCTCTCCATTCTTGTTCTTCCAGTTCCAGCACCAGACAACCAAGCCATTGGGCACTTTCTTGAACTTACATATATCTTCATCTTGGGCTATTTTTCCTTCTACCTAAAGCAGATGACCGACTTTACTACTCATCACTCTGTCATTGGGAAGACGTCCTCTCCACTGTCTCTCCCTGAATATGGTTATAACAAGACCACTATCGATTTTTGGCTTGCACTTACATATTGAACCGATTCATGTACAAACTAAGCTTGGGCTTTTTCAGTTTCTTTCATCTGGTCATATGGCACCACCCCCTGCCCATATGTCCGTAGGTCCAGGAGTAACAAGCACTGATGTAACTATGCTTGATGACATGGAGTCTTGGTTTCCTACTTATACAGCTTACTAATCTTATTCAGGCTTAACCGCAGATATATTAGAAATATCTTTTTTTTTTTTTTTTTTTTTTTTGGTGGCACCAGGTATCGAACTCACAACCTCACGCCTACCAGGCAGTTGCCTAAGCCACTGAGCCAAACTCCTGGCCCTAGTTTTTTGAGGCAGAGTCGCACTATATAGCTCAGGCCGGTCTCGTACTTGCGTTGTAGTCCAAACCGGCCTCGAACTCACAATGCTCCACCTACCTCAGCCTCCCCAGTGCTGGGATTAAAGGCGTGCACCACCACACCTGGGTGCTAGAACTATCTTTCAATAGACTACAATTAAATTCATGTAGCTTTATAATTTAGTGGCTCTTATAGGACCAAGTACATAACAAGCATTTTAGATAGTCATTTGGTATCTCATGATCAATTATTTCATCTACTCCATGATTCAAACACAAAAAATAAGAACTATTTTTCAAAGGACTCATAATTCTCTGCAGCTGATCACATGGCTTTGTTCCAGAATCCCAGGGCCTGAGTTATGATTCTTCCACTAGACTTGCCAAAAGCTCTTACTTCATCTTTTCCCACCACATGACACTCCCAACACCATGGGCGCCTGTTGGATCATATGTCCCAAGTGACAGTGCTGACTGCCCTGTGACCTCGTCCTTCTTTGGTCTCACTGAATGCTGGAAGCTTTCTGTGTCACTTGATATATAGGCTAGAAATATTTTTAAGCATGGGACGCATTTCCTATACAGCTCAAAACCCGACAAGGGGCTGCCCTTCCTTCTTTGCGGTGGGAGATGGAGATGCACAATACAGCACTTTGTCCCTTTGGAAGCAATATCCCTACATGTAACCGATTTAGGGACCCCCAAATTTGCTCCGAATTTGCATGTTCATGATAATAAGAAATGTATATTGGTCTTTATTTTTGGTTCCTGACACAGAGCTTTTAGAAACCCTTGGAATTTCCTGAGTGACATGAGTAATAGAAACATCTTTTGTTATTCATAACAAATGCCTTTTAACCATATTTGAGTTTATAAGAATATAGTAGAATTATATGAATATGGTATATATTTCTATACCAGTATAGCACTGACATTTTCAGGACAGAGGCAGTACTTGGAAATTTCAGCCTTCCCCTGGACCGTATGGGAAAGTGAAGAGTTAGAGATTGAGTTTAATTGCAAATAGGCAATGATTTAATCCACCATGCATACTTAATAAGAGCTCCATAGAAACCCCCAAATGATAGGCACTTACAGAGGCTCTGAGCTGATGAACACATTGGGGTATTAGGAAGTTAGCATACCCAGGGGGGACATGGAAACAGCATCCTTGCTATACCTTGTTCTGTGACTCTCTTCCACTTGGCTGTTTCTGAGTTATATCCTTTATAATAAATTAGCAATATTAAGTACACTGTTTTGCTAAGTTCTGGAAGCTATTCTAGCAAATTATTAAGTCTGAGAGGGAATCCAAATTTGTAGATAAGTTGAAAAGAAGTCTGAGTAAAGTGGGGTCCCGATATGGCATTGTAGGACTGAACCCTAACTCACGGAGTCTGATGCTAACTCCAAATAGCACAGGACTTGAATTGAATTGGAAAACATCCAGTGTATGACTGGAGAGTTGAAGAGATTGTTGGTATGGGGGAAAACTCACATGTTGGGTTTTTCCAACACCTCCAGCATACTACTACCTCTGACTCCTGTGCAATAAGCATGATGTCATGATAAATAGATCAGTGTGCTGGCTGTGGGATATCAGGTGGTTCACATATTTTTGAATTATACTGTGATGGAGGGCAGGAGAATTGGCATAACCCAAAAGGTAAAAATACTAATGAGTATTGTTGTTTACCTCATGTGAATACAAAAGACTTGTTGTCCTCATTTCTGTTAGGAACGGAAAAAAATGAATTTGCCAAGTCAGCGGCCTCCTACCACGTACCTGAGGCATTATTAATCTTGTTTGGCAGTGATAACCCTCCAGCCTAGCAGGTGTGTTTCAAGCACTATTGGCCAACCTTGTAGTAGTGCATAGCTTTTCTCAAAGATCTACCTAGCTTTGGAGTCAGACTGAATTAGTCAAATGGAGATATAATGGGAAACATTGTTCCCAACCATTTAATAGCAGTCTACTCTTTATTGTTCTGCTGGGGAGATGATATAGTTTTTTTATTTACTATTTTTGCCAGGGGTAAGGAGAAAAGTTTCCAATGTTTCTGTCTTAAATTCCCCACTGTAATAGCTCTTGTTCCACGGCCATAGACCCAGTGTGTGAGCTATTCCAACTGTGACTCTATCAGTTCTTAGCATAAGTGAGGCACATTAATCCCTGGGGAGGCGGGTGTCTGCAAGCCCAGTGGCTCCTCTGGGAACATAACTTTCAATAGGACTCCATGTGCTACCTGCCCCTTCTTGGCCCTACAAGGTGGATGTGATTTAATCTGCAACGCTGTCAACTCAGGTTTTGCGTCTAACAGTCCTTGAAATGTTGGTCATTGCCATTCCCCCCAATATACAGTCACTTGAGTAAGCAGCTGCATATTTCTTTTTGAAGAAAGAGAGGGGGAATCATTATGGCATATATTTTCCATGGTGTTATAGGGTCTTTCCTTCTATGAATCTGGACATGTCTTTAATCGATTGGTTTGGTTATGAAAGTTTGACTCAGTGCTGGAAACTTAGGAAGGGGCTGTGACTTTTAGTACAACGAGCTCCCTTGTCCTTCTGCTCCTTTATTCTTCTTCTGAAAACATCGTTAATAGTAAGCAGCACTCATGCCGGCCACCCATCTGTGTTTCCCCAAGAGACACTCTGCGCAGTTAACCACCTCTACAACATCTTGGGAATCAGTTTCCATTGACTATTTCTATGACTTTACTTGTTCTTATATTAATTGTGGCCTCCTGGGTTCTGGTGGATAAGAAACATTGCCACTTGGTCTGTGCTACTTCAGGGCTTCAGCATCTACCTGGGCGTAAAAGCACCAAACTCTGGTTGCTCTCCTACCGACGTTTCCAGCTGGTAGATGAGAACCATTACTGAAATTCTTAGTGATGCTTGCTTGATGGCATTGAATGCTCTGTCCTCTGAGCCCTCTCCTGGGACATAATCATTTGGTAGGGCTGTTGGGATTACGTAGTTTATCTATTCCAGTGCAAAGACCTCCCTCAGTCATTTTATTCCTTTGTTTACCACTTGCCAGGACAACTTGGGCATTTCTACTTTGCTGGAAGTTGGACATCTGGTTTTCCAGGCTTCTAAGAACTATCCCAGCTGCAAATCAGATTCCTCCCTTTAGGTCCTTTACTGAGGTGATAAAAATGTGTTCCGAGAATATGTTCCAAACTTACTAAACTTTTGCTTATCCAGCCTTCCATCTCAGCTCCTTTGATCAGGCACCCTCTTAATCTCCTCCCCAGTACATGATGAAAAATTCTTATGATTTTTTTTTTAGGTTTACAGTTTCCTCCACTAGCAGCTATAGTACATATTCTGGTTATGCTTGGATTTAATTTTACTCAGTGGGCTGGCATCAAGGGGTGGAGGTAGGGGTAGCTATTTAAGGCACAATAGCTATCATGTCAGGGACAGGCTTCTGTAGCATCTTCTAGCACAATGAAAGTGCTGCTTCTTACTAAGCAAGGGCAGATCACCTCTGTGAGCAGAGAGGCCCCAGGGAGGTGTCTGGTCAATAGCGTCAAGGTTATACATGCAGATGCTCCTGTTTACTAGAGCCATTAGCTTCACATAGAGTTGCTTTGACTGCAAATTCAAGCTCTGTGACCCTGAAAATCAGATCTTCATCCTACCACACTATTTTGTTTGCCCTTTTACTACAGGCAGCTGGGCTTTCTGTAAGCTGCCACTAAATTCTATGGCCCTCTAGCCATTAATTGCTTATAAACAGCCAACAGCCACACATTATTCATCTGCAGGGCATCAATTTGCGACTTATCAGTATCCAGCCAGCTCTGCTGTTTCTGTTTACCTCTTTCCCCTTATTTTTCAAAGACCTGCATTATCATACCTGCCATAGTATTCCTACCTAATGGAGTATTTTCTTAAGTCACTGTCTTAGTTACCTCTCTCATTGCTGGGACAAATGCCCAGCACCTACGATTTGAAGAGGAGAGGTTTGCGTTATCTCTTGGTTACAGTACATGGTCAGCAGGCTCCAAGGCAGGTGTGGCACAGCAGAGGATCAAGGCAGAGGAAAGTTCCTCAAATCATGGTGGCCAGGAAGCAGTGAGAGACAAGGGAGGAACCAGAAAAGAAGCTATACACTTCCAGTGACCCGCCTCTTCCAGCCAGACTCCACTTCCCAACAGCCACTCAGCCATAGCACCCCCATAATCCAATTATCTTCCAAATGCATGAGGGTTTGGGAGCTATTAAATTTATTATTATTATCATTCATATTTTTTTTGAGACAGGCTCTTGCTATGTAGTTCAGGCTGGCCTTGATCCTCTTGCCTCTGCCTCCCAAGTGCTGGAATTACAGGCATGTGCCACCATGCCTAGCTTGGGGGTTATTTCAAATCCAAGTTGTAACAGCCACTATCAGTGATTATTATAGCAATTAAATTACCTTGTCCTGCCAGGACTATAGTTTACCAATTTCTAGTGAGGAAAATGAAGTAAATATGTGGAAAGGCTAGGAGAGACCCCTGAATGAAGAATGCAATCCAGGCACTACTGCAAGTGAAGGATAGCACAAGGGAATGGAACATGGAACCAGGGAAGGTTGCTGTACAGTCTCAGTAAGACCCAATAAGGCTGTCAGGGAATCCTTGAGCCCAACTCACCTTTTAGAGTAGTTCCAGTCTCCCTGGAATAGGACTGTATCTGTATCCCTAACACACATTGGAAGGAAACACTGGGATAGAGGTAGGGCTTTGATGTCAGTGTGGGGCTGGATTTCACTGAAGTCCTGGCTGATTATACTCCCTGTAGATGGAGGTCTGAGAGGTACATCACAGAGCCTCCTTTGTCTCATATTAACACTGCTTTAAAACTTGCTGTCTTGTTTACTTTTTTACTCATTGCTGGGACAAAATACCTGATGACCAAAATGAAGGAAGGAAAAGTTTATTTAGCTCACAGTTTGTGGAGCTTTCAGTCCATACTCGTTTGGCTCCAAGGCAGAGTGGCTCATGGCAGAAGGCAACAGTTCATGGTGGCGGGAAGACAGCAAAAGCAACAAGAGCAAAAAGGGACAAGCACACGCAAGAAGACTCTTTCTGTCCCTTATATTGCATGTAGTCCATCCACCCTAGGGTGGGTGTAGCACTCACACTCATAATCCCAGCATTGGACCATGAATCAATCACAAACTCTAGAAGCCTGCCCCCATGACTGTGTGAGGCTTTTGGGGGACTTCTAGACACAAACCATGACACTTGCCTAGTCAGTGTGAGTGTGTTATATTTTTCTCCATAATTTATTGTATTTAAAAAAGTTTCCAGCCTTAGGGGAAGGGAAAGTAAAAAGAACTAAGATGTGTTATGTACATATTCCACTCCATCCCATAAATGTAATCATGAGGCACTACAAACAAGTACTAATAAAACAAAAGTTTAAAAAACTTTTCCAGCTCTACTGAGGTATAACTGACAAATTGAAATTGTGTATATTTACAGTGTATAATGTAATATTGTGATGTATTCATATATTGTGAAATGATTATCACAAGCAAGCTAATTATCATATCACCTCACATAATTATTTGTGTGTGTATGTTGAGAATATTTAAATTAATTCTCTCAGTAACTTTCAAATATACATTATTAGGAGTTGGGGTTATAGCTCAGTGGCACAGCATCAGTCTGGCAAGAATAAGGTCCTGAGTTGGATTCCCAGCACAAAAAAAAAAAAAAAATTAATAGTAGTTGCCACAATGTACAATAGCTATCAGAACTTATTTATTCCATCCTTTTACTTTCAACACATCTGTGTTCTTATATTTAAAGTTTTCTCTTATAAACAGCATTTAGTTAGTCCTTATATTTTGAAATCCAGTCTTTTTTTTTTTTTTTTTTTTTTTTTTTTTTGCGGCACCAGGGATTGACTCACAACCTCGCGCCTGCCAGGGCAGGTGCTTAAGGCACTGAGCCAAACTCCCAGCCCTGGTTTTTTGATGCAGGGTTGCACTATGTAGCTCAGGCCGGCCTTATGCTCGCGTTGTAGCCCAAGCTGGCCTCGAACTCACAACGCTCCGCCTACCTCAGCCTCCCGAGTGCTGGGATTAAAGGCGTGCACCACCACGCCCAGCTGAAATCCAGTCTTATAATACCTGACTTTCTATTTGAAGTGTTTAGCCTGTTTATATTTTTTTGTTTTTAGTACTGCAGCTTGAACCCAGGACCCTCACACTGAACTAAATCCTCACCTCTTAAATTTTTTTTTTTTTATTTTGAGGCAGGGCCTCACTAACGTTGCTAAATTGTCCATGTTCGGCTCAAACTTGTGCTACTCCTGCCTCAGCCTCTTGGACTGCTGGAATTACAGGTGTGTACCACCTATGCCCAGTTTAGCCTGCTTACATTTAATGTGACTACTAGTATGGTTTGGTGTAAGTCTATGAACTTATATTTAAAAATTTTTCCACCTAGTTTTATTTCCGTTGTTTTTTTTTTGTGCCTACCTTCTTTGGGATAAGCCAAGTATTTTTATTATTTTAGGTTGTTTTTTCTGTGGGTTGTTTAGAAATTTCTTTTTGCATTTGTTTTACTGGTTAGTCTAGCATAGAGGCACATACAGAACTTCAGTTGGCATTAGAATCACCTGAAGGGCTGCTGAAACAGATTACTGATTCCAGCCCCCAATTTCTGGGTTAGCAGGACTGGAAGAGGACCCAGTGCTGTGCATTTTACATCAGTGTCTAGGTGATGTTCAAAAGCTTCTATCTCTAACTTTCCATTTACTCATAATGGCCATCTCTACTGCAATTATCATATATATATATATATATAACTCAACATCATGTTATTATTTGTATCATTTCCTGTTTTAAACAGTCAATAGTCTTCTAAAAATTTGCAAGAGAATTAGATTTTTTAGCTGTCCATGTATTTAACATTCTTGGGGCATCTGGGTTTTTTTGATGATCATATAGCTACATGGTATCATTTTCCTTTAGAATAAAGAAATCTTAGAAGTTTTAGTAGTGCAGGGGGTACTGGTGATAAATTCATTCAGTTTTGCTATGCTTGAGAATGTTTTGGTTTTTTGTGTTTTTTTTTTTTTTTTTACCTTTCCTGGAAACTGTTTTTGCTAGTTAGAGAATATTAATGACCAGTTTTGTCTTTTTGTCCAGCACGTTTGTCATTTGTCTTTTTATAATTATTTTTGAAGATAATATGTATTTTTTCTATGAGAGCTTTGATATTTTCTATTATTTTTAGCCTGTAACAATTATCTATGATGTTTTAAGCAATTTTTTTTTCATATTTGTCCTACTTGGTGTTCACTGAGTTTCTTGAATATATAGATTATATTTTTCATCCATTCTGGAAAAGTCATAGACATCCTTAGCATCCAGAAATCCTTGATCTCATTGAATATTTTATTATTCCCCTTCTTTCTCTCCTCTTTCTCTAGAATACTAATTATACACATATTAGTCCATTCGTCAATGTTTTCACTTTAAAAACATCCTTTATCAACCAGGCATGGTGATGCATACCTGTAATCCCAGCAGTTTGGAAGACTGAGGTAGGATGGTCATGTTTGAGCCCAGTTTGGCTAACTTGGTAGAAGTCTATCTCAAAGAGAGAGGGAGAGAAAGGGAGAGAGAGAGAGAGAGAGAGACAGAGAGAGAGAGAGAGAGAGGAAAGGAAGGGAAGGAAAGGTAAAAGAAAGGAAAGGAAAGGAAAGGAAAGGAAAGGAAAGGAGGAGAGGAGAGTGGAGGGGAGGAGAGGGGAGGAGAGCGGAGGAGAGGGGAGGGGAGGGGAGGGGATACAAGGGAAAAGAAAGGAAGAGAAAGAAAGGAAAGAAAAGGAAGGGGACTTCCTCCAAGATGGCCGCCCAGATGACACCGTGACAGGGAGGCTCCCTGAATATACCATCAAAATGCTGGAATATAAACTAATATAATAACAGAGAGAAGGAAAAAAGAGGGAGATGGGTCCTCTGGACCCAAGAAGAATCTAAAACGAGAACTGTAGCCCATGGAAAGAGTAAAAGAATGAAATAAAG
>RJWM01013821.1:0-51827 GCA_004363535.1 Dasyprocta punctata
AAAAGTGTTGGAGAAGTCCATTGATAATAATTGTTCCTGGCTTGTGAGGAGTAATGCTTCCCTAGTAATTGTCACTGAAGTAATTACAATAAGCCATGTAGTTCCTAGAATCACAAATTTGAACATGTGTTTTCTTGCCTGAGATCCATGCTGTGGTCATTAACTATAGACACCTAACTGAGGGCAGAGTGCAGGCTATCTGGAAAATTCAGTCAGGTATGCACTGATGCTATAACAAGGTTTACAATGATTGCATTGAATTGTCAAAAAAAAAAAACACAATATTTTCAGAACTTAAATTGTATTTAAAAGCCACCAGTTTAGGTAATGTTTGACATTCATTGGACCTGCAAAAGCCCAATTGAAGAACAGACTTCTTAATTCTATCTGCAAAAAAGGAGAGAATTAACTTCTGAAATTAACATAATTCCATCATGTCAAAGCTCAGAATAGTGACATTTTTCACACTAGGAATCAAAAACTTAGAAATTGAGACCAAATGGAGCAAGTTCTCTTGCCTAACCAAAAAATGAATAATAATTAATTGAACTAGTGTTAAGGGAACTGACCATCCCTTCCAAAATGTAAAAGCAATGCCTTAATTTGCCTCAGTAGTTCCTCAGAGGAAATATATTGTAAAGAATGGAAGAAAAGAATTGCAGTATCATGCAGTAGTGGTAATTCAAGTCTTCCCCCTCCTTCCCCTATGGGGTGTAGGTTTTGGTTCCATCAAAGGGAAAATCAGACATTTTCAAAAGTGTGAAGGTAATTTGATTGAATTCTCAAGTACATTGGGATATAATTTGTATTATATTGGGAATCCTTAGCGGTAGACCTTTGCACATCTTGTTTCCTATAATGTATTTAGGAATTCCTATGCCCAGGTAAAACTCAGAACTATTAAAAAGCCCTATGGAGTATTACAAATTTATGAGCATAGACTATGGGAGGCATATCTTTTTTTAACACTTAAAATAATTAGGGGTGATTTTGAAGCTGACCAAAGTGCCAAGTCACTAAACATGAACATAAATGCCAATATGATCACTTTGTCCTCTAAATCTTAGAGTGGTTTTCAATCTTACTTAATGAAAATTCAGAGTTCTTATAATGGCCTCTGACTGTGTGTGAACTGGGTTTCATTAACTTTTAAATCTTATCATTTTCTTCCAGGGTCAACTTAATGTGGATGCCTTGTGCCTTTGTCTATGATCTATCTTGAGTATAAAGATCTGCTGCCTTTTAAAAATTCTTAATAATTTCATCCTTCACCACGTGATCTGTAAGTGAAATTGCACTGAATAATGGAGCACGGAAGGGCATTCACACAGGAGCTTTCCTGTTTCCTGTCATCCCATTATCAAGTAACGTGTGCAGTGATTTGTGAGCACAGAGTGTTGGTAGTGACACGGTGCACAGGACTTCAGCAAGAATCTTAGTGAGAACACGGTAAGTGTGCTGTATCTAATACTGAATAATCAGCAGTGTGCTGGAAAACCTAAGAAGCTACTCTTGCATTTACATGAAAACTTGCTTTGAAAAAGGAAAGAAGGCAGTGGTGTTCTGAGAAACACAAAAGCTCAAGAAACCGTCATTTTCTTCCCTCATCACAGTAATTCGCGTGTGTACCTTCCTTTGTTAGCCAACCACTCATGCTGAAAATAGTGACATAGAGGGAAAGGAAAGACAAGGCAATGCATGGTCTCTTTTCATTTCAGTCTGTCTCTATTTAGTATAAACTGAGAGGATTAGGAAAATATGTATGTATCATGAAGTGAAATAAGGCCAGTTGGGTTCGTGCATGCATTATTTCCAAAATAATGGCACAATACTTATGCAAGTATCAGTATCACAAAATGCAGACTACATAATATCAATAATTCTGCATGAGTTAAGCACTCCTATGTTTATATTTTAAATTGGCATTGTAGACCCTAAAGATAATGTTATTAATGCTAATAATCTAGAACTTCAGAGTTCCATTAAGAAAATAAACATAAATTTTAAAAACAAAATTGTAAGTCACAGTAAGGACTTTAAGAAAAGGAAAACTTTATCCGTTGATTTCCTTCATGATTATTGTTTTCTTCTTTTTCGAATAAGGGCCTTCAGATTTTCCTTCGTCCTTAGTTAGAAACTGCAAATTATGCATCTGATCCTCTCTATTCCTTTCAAACTATTTCTCTCTTACCAGTCACCCTTTCTCCAATGCTTCTCCTTGAATGTGCCCAAATCCCTCCCATTGCAGGCCTTTGTTATCACGCGTGCCTCTCTGTGGTATGCTCTGTTCCACCTGTCCGTACATCCTGCTTTCTCACTGCCCTCACAGTCTTCCTCCAGTGATGCTGTTTCATTAAATCATTCCCTGTCCACTTTATTACGAATGTATTCGCCCTTAGCAAGAGTCTTCTCGGCTCTTTTTTCTTCTCAGACGTTTTATGGCACTCGTCACTTTCTAATTTATGCATTTTACTTAATTAGTTTGATTATAGCGTGCCTACCTATAAATATTTGAGAAAATGAATGAATTACTATCCAGAAACAAGTCTAGGGAAATATGGGCTACATTATTTATAACTTTTTCCTGCAGAAAACATCATTTTAACCAAATGGAAAATTCCAGGTTTCTTGCCTTTTGAGTTGTTATCTAAAATGAGATGGGATATTGAACTTGATAATCACATAGAATCTAAGAATTACAGATTTTTAATTCTTAGGTGAAAGAATGGATTCATATGTTACCCGTATAATAGAATTCAAGTAAAAGTAATATAAGTTGAGATTATACTTTTGTTTTAAATCCTTAGCCACTATAAAGGCTTCAGTTTACTTTTTTCATTTTTATTTGAATTAGTGATCAGTAAGTATTCTGAGTGGCAAATGGCAGGTGTTCATTCTAATTTAACAAAGCAGGTGTCAAATATTGTTTACAGGGACTAACTGCTACTCCTTCTGGAAAGCTTTCTACTTTGAGGTTTCTCCTAATTAAAAACATCTAGCCATCACCTGTCAACTTTGTCTCCATGGGACAGTAAAACCTTCGGGGAACATGACTTCCACAATCTTTTCAGATAAAGAAAGAAAGAGGGGAAAGGATTGCTGTTAATTATTTAGAGATAATTTATTCTCCACTGTCAAAATTATTGCTGCATAATATAATTCACTCTTCTGGAAAAAATATCATACAGATTCTGAGATTAGTAAAATCTGATAAGTAAATTTAATATCAAAACTGATGCTAAAACAACTAACGTTTGATTTTACATCTCACATGTGCTACATTATTGAGTTTCTTATAAAAAGCAAATTCATATGCATAAGTAATTTGTTATAAAAATTCCTAAACAAAAAATTTAGAGTTTGAGTGTTTAACTTAATAGTAATTGACATACTCTTGTATTAAAGTGCTTTTAGTGTTCAAACTACAAAATAATAATAATTGCTTAGTAAGTTATGTAACTCCCATAGGTGTTGTACACACTGAATTATGATTGTGGCATTTACAAAATTACATATATTCTGACTTGCAAGAACAGAGCTTAAAACTTCATCTTCATAAAACAGAACTTGGCTAATGGGATTATTTTCAGAGAGAATAATGTCATGCAGTTAATGAGATTGTATTGTTATCAGTAACTGAAGAATGTTATTAAAAGTTACACTTATTTCTTAGGAATAAAATGAAGTTTATTAATTTTTGGCTAGTTAAGTCTTTGAATCCTATCCAAAATACGCATCTGTATTGTGATTCACTTGCTTAAATATGTGAACCCCAATCCTTGAGTTCTGCCAGTATCAAGAGACTAGGTCATCTCTCATGAAACTGATAAAATCAATGCTGGCTATTTAGTATTTAACCTAATACATTTGTACTAGGATTAACTGAATGTTGATTTTTAAATAGTGTTTGTTTTTTTGTTGTTGGGAGGGAATAAAGGAACTTGCAATTTTATATGTAATGAAATGGTCTGTATGGATGCATTATGAAGTAGATCAATAGAAATATTATCTTTCTAACCAATTATAATTTATTTGTATCATGGTAACATAGCCACTACAGTTTATATTTTTTATTTGACATTTAAGCTTTCTTGTGAGCTACATTTGTAAAAATAACACACGCACCACACAAGATCCTCAGCCAAAGGTGCAGACTCTACACATTTTAGGTCTCCTGAAGTATTTAAATTGTCTTTGAACTTATTTTACCCCCTCCTTTTTATTATTTTAAATTTATTTAATTATTCATTCATTCATTCTTTGCACTACTGGGGACTGACCTGAGGACCTTGACACTGAACTACTGTCCCAGGTCATTTTTATTTTGACTTTTTCTACTTTTAGGACAGAGTCACTATGTTACTAAGTTGTTTAAACTGAGTTGGAATTTGTGTACCTCAGTCTCCCAACATACTGGAATTACAGCTGTGTGCCACCAAGGCTGGTTTGGGAAAACATTTAAAATTAACCAAGGCTATGTCTTTTAAAAGGAGTGTCATTTTCAAATCTGACTAACCCAATAAAAGGAATTTAAAGAATGGGATAGCGTTAGTTTTTTTTTTTGATAAATAGACTAAATATAATTTGAAACTATAAAATACAGAGCTGGTTATTAATCAAATTTGCTATTGCTTGCATCTAGATGTTCCCCCAAAGTCTCATCCATTAATTGTTGGGGATTTTCAGAGGTGGCTCTATCTAAGGTGTCTGAATATGGATTAAGAATATGTAAAATCTGAATTGGTTCCCAAATTGAACTAGTATAATTCTGGGTGTATCTGAATTAATTTACTGAACAGCGAAGGCCATCCTGAGTGTGGGTGGCATCAATAACTAGGTTTTTAGCCTGGACAGAATATAGAGGGACTGAAAGAAGGCAGGCTCACTGTTCACTGCCTCCTGTCTGTCTTGCCATGAACTGTTTCTTCTCTGTGATGCCCCTCTGCCATGCTGCTCTGCCTTGGAACCAGATGACTATGGACTGAAAACTTTATGATCTGTAAGGTAAAATAAACTTTCTTTCTCTCTCTCTCTTTTAAATCTTATTGATACATTTTATATACACATAATGATAACATTCATTATAGGCAATTTGTACCTGCACATGATGTCTTGATTCTTCTTTTTTCCCCATTTCCCTCCACTCCCTTCAACTCCTCTTCTCTTCCTTATTTACAAAACTTTTGCTTCCATCTTTCCTTCTTTGTGTTTCTTCTTGCCCCTTCTTTCCTTTCCTCCTCTGTTCATTTCAGATGCCCATTTTTGGATCAGGTCTTTAAATTTGGGGAATTCAATTTATTTTTTGAGTTTTTATTCTAGATATTAGTCTTTTGTGTGAGAAACAACTGACAAGAATTTCTTTCCCAATTTGTGGGTTGTCTTTTGACGCTGTTGGTAACTTCTTTTGCTGTGCAAAACTTTTTAATAAAATGAGATTACAGTTGTATCTTTGTAATATTTCCAGTGGGATCAGGATTTTGTTCATGAAGCCTTTGCCTAGACCAAATTCTTCAAGTGTTCTACTTAGTCTGTTTTCCAGCAGATTTAGTGTTTCTTTTTTATTAGTTAGATCTCTGATCCATTTCAATTTTAGTTTAGTGCATGGTGAAACATATGGATTCAGTTTTCATCTTCAATATGTCAAAAGTTAATTTTTTCCATCACCATTTATTAAAAAGTTATTTTTCTTCCATTGAAGGTGTATGGTTACACTGTCAAAGATAAGGTAGCTGAGTGTGTTTGGAGTTATTCATACATCTTCTAACCCGTTCCATTGATTCTCAGGTCTGTTCTATTTGTTTTTCCCCAGTACCGTGCTGTTTTTATCAAGGTAGATTTATAGTATAATTTCAAGTCAGGGGCTGTGATGCCCCCTGCCTTATCTTTGTTGCCAGAATTGTCTTTGTTATTCTAGGTTTCTACTGGTTCCAAATGAATTTTAGGATAGTTTTTCCTAATTTCGTGAGATAAGCTATTGGTATTTTGATTGGGATTGCAACAAATCCGCATAATTTCAGAAGTATGGTCATTTTCATTGTATTGGTTCTTCCTACCCAAAAGCAAGGGATAGCTTTCCATTTTCTGATATCCTCTTCGATGTCCCTTTTCAGAGTACAGTAGTTTTTAATGTAGAGATCTTTTACTCCCTTTCTTAGATTGATTCCTAGGTATTTCAATTCTTTGGATGCTATTGTGAAAGGTGTGGCTTCCTTAGCTATTCTCTCAGTAAGTTTGTTGTTTTTGTACAGGAAGACTATTGAATTTTGAGTGCTGACATTGCAGCTATGCTGGTGAATTTTGTTATCAAATCTAGAAATCTTTTGGTGGAGTTTTTGGGGTCATCTAGGTAGAATATCATGTCATTTACAAATAATGATAATTATCTTCTTTTCAAATCCTTATTCTTCTTATTTCTTTCTCTTGTGTAATTGCTCTGGCTAATATATCTAGAACTATATTAAACAGGAGTGGTAACAATGGACATCCTTTTATGGTTCCTGATATTAGAGTGAAAGTTTTGAGTTTTTGTGTATTTAATATAATATTGGCTGTTGTTTGTTATAGAAGGCTTTTTTTCAGACTAGATAAAAACCATCTATTTCAATTTTTTGTAGGTTTTTTATCCAGTGGGTTTTAGACTTCATCAAACGCATTTCCCCCATCTATTAAGATTATCATGTAATTTTTGTTTTTGGCCCTGTTAGTATTTTATATCACATTTACTGATTTGCATATGTTAAACCATCCCTGCATCCCTGGGGCTGGTGCTAATGTAGTAAATTTGTTTATTGATTTGTGTATGTTGAGCCATTCCTGCATCCTACTTGGTCATGATATATAATGTTCTCGATGATTGTCTGCATTCAGCTTGCCAGTATCTTATTGAGGATTTTTGTGTCTATTTTTATTAGGGAGATTGACCTGTAGTTCTCTTTTCTGGTCGGAAACTTTTCTGGTTTGGGAATCAGGGTAAGGCTTACTTTCAGAAATTACTTTGGGTGTATTGATTCCCTTTTCAATTTCATTAAAGAATTTGGAGACATCAACCTTTTTGAGTGTCATGGATTTTGTCTCCTCTACCAAAAAGTAACTAAGACAGTGAACTTCCAATATCTTTTATTATTACAAACTAATTTATTTATGCTATTAGACAGAATCTTGATGTAATAACAATGATATCATTTTCATGTTACAAGTGTTAGTTTTTGTGATGCCCTTTTTGTTCTAGTAGCAGCAATGGTCTTGATTTGAAATTTATAGCCAAACTGATCAACCAAAGTAGACTACACCAAGTTTCTCTTTAAACTGACTCAAGGATGCATGCAGGTAAGAAAAATAGAGAATGTATATCACAAGAATAGTATGTGACTGAAAACTTCCAGCCTCAACTTCTTGTTTCCCTATCATTTAGACCTCATGAGAATAGAAGCGAATAGGCTGGTTAGACTTGCCCTGGTTCAAGTCAGGAATGCCATCTCCATGGGCTCATTCAGTTTCATTTTTATTTGACTGTGCAACCTCTGAAGGGGTCCTGTGTTAGCCCCCATTTGACAGTGAGCCTACACCAGTTCCTGACAGTCACCCTTCACATAATACATGATGTGCTCTGTGTATAACAGGTATTTGGTCCTCTAAACAATACTTGGTGAAACTTTCATTGATTTTCAGTCTGGAGATACCTTATCTATCCTGAGACCTAACATTACTAGAAGAACTGGCCACAGGTTCATGCACAGATATCCCCGCAGCCACACCAAGGTGCACAGAATCAGCTGCCTACCCTTTCATAGCAGTTATGTGACTTGAGAAACACAAAACTCAGCAAATCAGAAATAATGAAAATAGTTTGTTGTTCTTTTATATTCATTCCTTTATGCAAACAATGTGTATTAATGGAGCCTAGCACTGAAACAAGTAACACTTTTTTTTCTCTATATAAAATTTTAAGGAATATTATTGTCTTTATGATTATAAAACTGTATGATGTAAAAATGGTTACTTGTTACACTTGTTAGATAATTTATGATAAATATATGGTTGTGTAATGTCCAGTTGAATATTGTGGGTCATTATACTGATTTACTTACATATATGCATAAGAAAATTATAAAAATAATAACAGGTGCAAGTGATATTGTATATTTTTTCACTTCTCTTGTATTTGCAGATACCTTGGTCAGTTGCTATCTTTTTTTTTTTTCCTGGGCTTATTGAGACAATGTCTCACTATGTCGTTCAGGATGGGTTTGAATTCACTTTGTAGCCCAAACTGGCCTCAAACTTGCAAGGATTCTCTTTCCTCAGCCTCCTGAGTGCTGAGTACAGGTGTGTGCCACCACACCTGGGTGATCAATTGCTACTTTTGAAGTGTATTTTCATAAGAAAGTAGTCTTTTAACAAGATTTGGTGGATTTTTATTCACTCATATTGCTCACTCCAGGGCTCTCACTGGCATAGCCTCAGAGAGCCGGCTAACTTTTATAACATACATTGCTTCTCAGCCCTTTGGCTAAGATCAAGTGTAACTTATAACACAATCTTTTTAGTTTTGTGCTAAATAATATTAAATGTATTAATGTTAGCTTGATAAGAAGTTGCTTGTTTTCTTCATTGGAATTTAAGTGTTAATATATTGTTTAGAAAAGTAAATTGTTTTTTCAAGTCACTGTCACAGATTCAGGTAGCCTTCATGAGATTTCCAGATACACTTCACAAACTGAATAGTTCAGCCTGTTTAAAGATGTATTAACCAAGTTACAGCCTTGACATTCATTAACAAAAGATTTCAGTCTCATAAAGAGTCTTATATTCACATATTAAAACATTGTGAATCACTTTTCCTTATTGAATGAAGAGTGTAAGGCATTTAGCATCCTATTGTCACACATGAAAGTCTCAAGAGCTAACTCTTGCATTACAGCACAAACTGAAAGAGTGTAGTAGCTCTTGAAATGATGAGTCTTATTTTCTTGAGGAGTTACTTTCATTCAAGTTGACAAATCAACAATGAGATTTCACTTAACTGCTCAACTTAACACTTTTTTAAAAACACTATTTGTATAGGGAGTATCATATCAAAAAAACAAAGACAAAAATAAAAACAGAAAACAAAATGCCAAACCATAGGCATTAACAGAAAACTTTTAAAAATAGGTTTTAGTAGATCTCTGTCTAATTTTGTCCACTATTAAATAAAATCAATGTGTGTTCTTTCAGTTGTGAATAAAGAACAATTTTCTCCATTATTAAATCAGAGAGTATACTATAAAATTATATATTCTTATTTTCTTATATAAAGCATGACATTGATTAGAATATACTATCATCAGGTAAGTAAACCTTCCAGTCTTTTAGACTTGTGAAGTAACAGTAATTAGTCCTTGAAAAGTTGTAAATTGTAGAAATTACAGTTTTTAAAAGATAAGTTTCTTAGAATATCTGGAATTATTGACTTTCAATAAATTGTGTATTGTATTATCTAACAGTGAAGTTTCTAAACTTTATTAATTTTGATGTTTTAAAGAGTAAAACTGAATTGTGCATCAACCCAAATAAAATTATGGTAGCAGATTACACAAAATCCTCATGACTTAAATGATACCTAAGAAAAACCATAGTAACAAGACCGCATTTATTTATCAAGAAGTTATTTAATTTTAATCAATTAAGAATGAATTTTACAAGTGATTTTTAGGAAATTTTCTATTACTCTTCACATTAAACCCAGTAATCTGTTAAATATATCTATTTATAAGTGCAAGATAGTCCTTAAAATAAAATTACAGTGCATTCTTACACTGTGAAAGTAGTTCAGCAGCAAAGTTTACAAAGCTATAATATTATATAATTTTACCTTCTTGCCCAAAATAATGGTCAGGTTATCTTAGCTATTTAAATATTAGAACTACTCATTTGAATCAGCTGATTATAATAAGATTAAATACTTAGTGTTTGACATTCAATAGCAATTCATTTTATTACAAAGACGCTGCCTTAGGTTTCCCCTTATAGCTATTAAAATTTAACTCATCTTGTAATTTAGCCAATGAAGGGTTTATTTAATCAGTTGTAATAATTTTAAGTGACTTGTCTGACAGGCAGTCCTTTCTGCTTTCAGTTAGTGCCTAATGTAGACAGCTAGATCTGGTAATCATAAAGTGCGTGTGCAAATGTGTGCATGTGTGTACGTGTGTGCGTGTGTGTGCTTTAATCTGCATTATCTGCTTTGGTGTGTGAGGTTTGCCAAGTTAATTGAAAAGGTGCCAGATATTCTCTTCATGCTGTGCTGTACATGCAGAGTAATAGCATGTTTGATGTATTGAATGGTTTGATGGATAAACATGAGGAAAAAGACACCTCATTGCCATATTTACCTTTACTCCTTCAAACGAAACACAACTTTAAAAATATGATATCTCATTTTGGTAATTATTGTGCTTATTGTCATTGTCAATGTCAAATTGATTTATCGATGATTTACGATCATCATCCAGATGAATAATTCACAAATAATATGTAGAAATTAACACCTTGGAAATATATACCTAACCATTCAGAATCAACTTCTTGGTTCAACTGAATATATTTCATTTTTTTAAAGTCTCAAATTAAGACATTATATAATTTTCCTAAATAATTCCTGTTTATATGAATCTATTTTGTGAGGTCATTTTGTCATACGCTTTAATTGCTAGCACAAATCCTATTCACTTGCTTGTTTTTTTAAAATTTATTGTACAATAAATTATATTTTGGTTTTTTATTTCTGATGAGACTTTCTGGATAACTTAGAGTTGTCTGTGTTCATTATTCTTTTTACGAAACTTCTTGGAACCCAATGTAATTCTTTTGTTATTTGGAAACCATGTATTTTTTGTTTTGTCTTTCTTTAATGGTGTATTATCACTAATAGAAATTATCAAAAACACAGTATCAAATCTACAGAGAGCTTTCATGGTTTTATAATACTTACCCTTATTTTTAATAGTTTTACTAGTGCTTATTTGTGATATACAATGATACATACACTGGGAGGAGTTGACACATATGCATATCACATCTTCATTATGTTTGCATTCCCTTCCTTTCTCCACTCTAGATTTCTTTCCCATCTGAATAAGATCTAACTCACTCTCTTTTACCATCTCTTCTTTTGTTCTTTAACTATTTAGACTTTGATTTCTCATATCAAGATACCTGTCTCATATTAATAAATTGAATGCTTGATTTAGTTGATTGCAGCTAATTTTTTTTATTTCTTTTTGTAAATAAAACCAACACAACTTGGCATTCCTATGTAGGTAGCTAGACTGTTGAATTTTACAAATGCTGCAGTTCTTTTCTCACTTGATACAGGAATTCTGGAAGATGTGGAGTCCAGGAAATCACAGAACAAAAATAATTGCCTTGAGATTTTAGTCCATAATAACCACTTTTCAGGTGGTCCTTGACCTTGAACATACTTTCCAGACTTATTCCCAAGTCAGCAACCATTTTCTTTTGCTTTGCCATTAATGTGACCCAGTAGCCCATTCTCAGCCATTAAATTTTTTTATCCAAAAGTCAGGTCACAGTCTAATTTTCTCACGTGTAGCAGGGGATACAGATCAAGTTCTCAGAAGAGTTTTCTTATAGACTATTCCATTAGACTTTGATATGAAGGATGTCTGGTTCAGAGAGTGTAATAAAAGGAATGAGAAACTCTCTGCCCATCAGTAGATTTTACAAAAATAATTATTTATAACTAAACTTGTTTAATCAGTTCTCACTTAATTTATCTTGTGATGAGAATCAGTCAACTAACTGAATCTTATCATTATTTAGAAAAATTTTAATGGTGTCTTGTCATACACATCATATTTGGCATTTTTTAAGTACCTTGATAGAAATGTTTATTTTATTATCCTCTCCTAAATTTTATTCTTATGTTAAATTAGAAACATATTTTTCACATCTTGCATGGAAATCAGGCCATCAGTTTTTCAATTGCTAGGAAAAAAAATATATCTGATACCCAAATCTTTCACCGGGGATCAAACTCACAGCCTCACACCTGCCAGGGCAGGCGCTTAAGCCACTGAGCCAAACTCCCAACCCTGGTTTTTTGAGACAGGGTCGCACTATGTAGCTCAGGCCAGCCTTGCGCTCGCGTTGTAGCCCAAGCAGGCCTCAAACTCACAACGCTCCACCTACCTCAGCCTCCTGAGTGCTGGGATTAGAGGCGTGCGCCACCACGCCTGCCTGATACCCAAATCTTAAAGTAGAAGAGATTTATTTGACTCATCATTTCAGAGAATTAGTCCATGGTTAGTTGGGTTCAAAGGAGAGACATTGTGGCAGCACGTCATGATGGAGGAAAGCTGTTTACTTCATTGTGGCAGCACGTCATGGTGGAAGAAAGCTGTTTACTTCATTGTGGACAAGAAGCAGAGCATGGAAGCAATATCAGAGGAGAAGAGGGCTAAGACCAGATATAGATGACAAGTTCACACATTTATCACCATCTAGAAACACTCAGAAAAGTACTTTACTCATTATTTAGGTGACTGTCAAGCCAGTCAAGTTGACAATACAGTTTATTTTCACTATAGGGTTATTATGATTATTTAATGATTTAGTGCATGCTCATAATTATTTTTGGCACATAGCAAGTATGTTTTAAAATATATTGTATTTTACCCTCCAAAGTTATTCATTAAGATTATGATAATACAAAACTGAGGAAGTACTAGAAAAGAGATAGACTATATCATAACTGAATATAGTTGCTCTGTTATAAATTTAAAAACTATTTTTGTTTTACATTTTTTCAATCTTTAGTGCTGACACTTTGCTTTAATACAAATTTTTAACTTTATGTTAATTTGTGGAAACTAGTAAAACTTTTATTTTTATTTCTTCCTAGTTTTAATATTTCAAAATTTTCTAAACATTTGAGCTCTTCCACCTAGAACATTTTAAATAATTGGGATGCACACTTTTATTTCATATAAACATTTTTAGCAGATGTATTAGACACTGCTAGTTGCTTAGAATGGTCTATTATAATACTCAAAATGATTGTTGCTTACATTTTGTGTAACTATACTTTCTTGTGACAGTGGCATCCATTTAGCACTAGTGAAAGCATTAGTAAAAATGTGGTATTTCATTAAACATACTGGCACTAAGTTACCTTTAAAAGCACATATATTTGATTAAATTTGTACACAAACACACAAATATAAAATCATATTAATTATGTAATAGATTCTCTTTACCAAAATGTACTGTCAATTTCTGGATTTAAGTAGAGAAATGAAGGTGGTTTATCAAAACTGCCTTTGTACATCAGAAGAAATTAAAACATGAACAGAAAAATAAAAACAGATCAACGGAAATATCAGGAACTCTCAAACTAAGGACAGTAAATATTACTAAAAATAAAATTTAGTTTAAAAATTTATTTATTAAAAAAGACATATATTTCAAAAACCAACCAACAGTTCTTAAACCAGAGCTAGGAAAAAAGCGTTTTGTGGGAAACATCTAAAGTATTCGTTGCTACCTTCCACAAAATTTAAAGAGATAGTAGGAACCCACCACTGATTCAGGAGAGAGAAAGAGAGAGAGACAGAGAGAGAGAGAGACAGAGACAGAGACAGAGACAGAGACAGACAGAGACAGAGACAGAGGCCAAGAGAGAGAGACAGAGACAGAGACACAGAGAGGAGAAAACCACCCAGACTAGTCTTTTTTTTATTTGACAATAGAGTAGAAAGATCAAAAAGTAATTATGATTAAGTTGACTTATTTATTAAGAAAAGGACAGCAGGCAATGTTTTGACTAGGATATAAAAGTTATAGTAAATCATTACTTTCAGTCTTAAGCAAAGACAATCATGCTAAAAAAAATCACTGCTTTTCTAAACATATTACAGAGCTGAGGATGAAAAGAAGTGGACAAAATTTATACTAAGAAACTTGCAGAGAGTAACTTTTCTTAAGGACAGATAAGACCCCATCTCTTTGCAACCTGTAAGAATGATGGAAAGAAATGGAATCCATAACATGTGGATCTCTGGAAAGTATGACTCTCACTGGAATGTTAAGTACACTTGTTCAAGCTGTTAACAATCACATCCTAAAGGAAAAATCACGTCCTATAGGAAATAAATCTAAAGATATAAGTTCAAAAGCAAAATAAATTACTATTGGAAAATTAGAAAAATGAAAGTGGGTAGGGAGAAGTCAAGTGAACCTGCAGTATTGGAGCTTATATGATGAAAGTAATCACAAGTAACACCAGACAAAAGAAAGTCTGCACCTACCTAGTATTTTGAATGGATTTTTCCCTGGTGAAAAGAGAAAGCAAATTAGGTGG
Organism: Dasyprocta punctata; assembly: GCA_004363535.1. Classification (NCBI taxonomy): domain Eukaryota; kingdom Metazoa; phylum Chordata; class Mammalia; order Rodentia; family Dasyproctidae; genus Dasyprocta; species Dasyprocta punctata. The sequence continues at coordinate 14,363 of RJWM01013821.1, forward strand.
TAAAACAAGGAACATAGCAGCAAAGCAGAAAGAAAAACAAAAAAACAACAACAAAACCCCGTCTTTGAACCTGTGAAGTAAATGAGGCACGGTGTACAGACAAAACAGTGGAATGCTTAAGACTGAGATCAGGTTAGAAAATGTTAGACTATTTCTTATGGGCAAGTTAGATTTTGGGAAGATTTCATTGCTCATGGTTCTCTTGCTCAACAGGTCTTGTGATCACAGGCATTAACAGATTCTTGTTCTAGACTATCCTTTCAAGATTATTTTATTTTATAGCTGAAAGCTTCAGAAGTTTGAAATAGCTACAAATATCTTCAGAAAGTAAAAGACTGCACAACATCTTTCATTAGACAAATGAAACTTTGATAATGATACCTGCCATCAAGAAGGTTAAATGGCCTAGTGAAAATACATGAATTTTACTAAAATATGAGCAAACATAATGTAGAAGTTAACAACCTTATAAATGTATATTATAGGACAATGAATTTGGCTTTATTTTTTAGATGTTTTGGTTCAATAATTAAAAGCCAAGCACATTTACAGAACAAAGGAATGAAGTCTATAAACTCAATGCACACAAAAAGTTTGATAAAATGTAACATGTATTTATGATTTCAATGTCATAGAAAACTACAATTAAAATAAAAGTCTATTATCTGAATTCAAATGTCAATAACACTTTATGTCAAATAGTAACTTATTTTGAAATAGTGAAATATATTACTCAGAGAAAGAGAACATGACAACGATATTTGTATCATCAATTTGCCCAATCTTGGAGGAAATGTATGAATCAAAAAAATGAGTAAAAGAGATAGAATGGAGCTAGAATCTAGAATGAATCAATAAAATGCTCATTATCCACAGAGTAAAATTATGCTAAAATCAATTAGTGACAAAAATCCAGCTATGACCATTAGCTAACAAACCAAAAACAGTACACAATCACTTGCCTGAGAGTGCCGAAGGAGTTGGTTCTTCAGGTTCAGAACAAGAAATCATATTTAATACCAAGATATTTTCTGAAGAGCTGGTGTGGTAACCCTGTGGCAGAGCACTTGCTAGTGTGGATGAAGTCCTGGATTTGATTCACCAGCACCTAAAAATGAAAAACAAAATAGCATGGTTTCAAAATACCATTGAAATATGATTGTAAGAAAGGATTCTTTCTAGCATTTAGGGAACAAACTTAATCTACAAAAGGGACAATTTAGGAACAATTTAGATACATTTCAACAACGATCAATATGTGGTCACCATAAAATAATGACTAAAGATGCCTAGGGGAAACAAAAATATGTATGAATTAATAATTTAAATATCAACCACGTTGTAATTCCAGTGTAACAGTGATAGGATGTTTTAAATACATGAACTAAGACAATGTATTACTTATGAACTTGTCTTTGTTTAAACTGTTGTAAGTTCAGATTGCTAACACAAATGAAACAAACTAAAAAAGGAATAGAGAAAATGTGGTAGAGGAGGCTATCCTTGAATAGTGAATACCCATGCAGTATTAGACACTATATATAGTGTAAATCTTGAAAGTACAACTACAGGTTATAATGACAGGAACATAATACCTAAAGACAAAGATCCCAGCGTACTTGACAAAGCATTAAGGCAGAATAAACAAAGAAAGATGGTACCTGTGCTAACTTTGTCAAATCTCTGAGTGGGGCATTGATTCAAAGAATGCCACTTGTGAGTCAGTCTATCATGACTTTGACAATTAGAGGCATGTTTCAGATTTTTTGATAACTGTAAAATACTTAACACAAAATTTGCAGATATATTACAGGAAACATATAAAGGCCCACACCATATACTTAATGGTACACTATATTAAATATGTAACAATTAAGATAGGAAACACAATTACTTGTAAATATTTTCCCCTAATAACTTTAAATTACATAATTAATTTTTGAGTTCTATGATCTGATTATCACAATTGCATACATAAATTAAACTCCACGCCCTTGAAACAAAATTCACTGCTGGTGAATCACTCATGCATTATGATTCAAACGACAAAATATACAATAAATTTGAGTAAGTTTTTTAAAAAGTTTAATATATTCTCACACTATAATGCAAGCTAATTGTCAATAGGAAGAAATGAAATTTCATTCTTTGAAGTGAAATAAAGGAAGATTCTTCTTGAAGAAATAACTTGGAAAAAAAAAATCAGAACATTATAAAATAATAAAATGTAGACAACATTGAGCTAAATTTGGGTATGCCTAAGCCAGTTTCCAAAGAAAGAATAAAGAAGCTTCAAATTTAAGAAGTTAATTTAAAAAACTTTAAAATTTTCTAAAAGAACAAAATGAAAATATATTATACTTTTAAGGTAAAATGAAATGATAAAAATTTGGCTAAACTTAATAAAATAGTAAAAAGGAACAAAAAGGAGTTAGTGATGCAATAACTATAGACTATGATGCTAGAGATGCAAGAGCATGCTTGGAAAACTTTTTTACAAAAGACATGAAAATAATAAATTCAAAACATTAAAGATATCAAGGGAAACCTAATGTGAATAATATAAATCTCAATATAAGTTACCCACACCTCAGTGAAGGAAGTGGTGAGGCCAGCAAATGTTAAATAACTGAGCAAAAACCTATCTTTCTTACCTACCCTAAACAAAATTATCTTATAGGATAAATTTCCCTTTTAGCAAGGAAAAAACTTCTTTGATACTAGTTTTTATGAAGGAATACGGGGAGAGGGAAAATGTTTTCACTTGTTTTCCTTTGTCAAACCACACTAATATTATAATGAAATTGCTAAAAAAGACTACTCCCCAAAATGAAAAACAAACTTACTTATTAATATTGTGTGCTACAAAATAAGGCCTTGAAAGCATGAATTATATCTTGAAAAACATATTTTAGCATAGAGAAAGTTTACAGAGAATGAAAATGAAAATTTTGGACCCTACAAGTGCCTCAATTTATGTTTATGTCTTTATACACTTAACATGAAGTGAAAATATCTTAAATCAAAATGTACTTACATCTGAACTACTCAGGTGTAATACTTTTCAATATAAAAAACGGCAATAATAATAACAACTGACAAAGAAAAATGGTAAAAAAGCACAAGAAACGGTTAGAATGATGCAAGAATGACCTCTACAGATTATGTTGCTAGAGAGAACATGAATATCAGCAACTGGGGAAATTATTTAACTTCATAATGTGAAGTACAGTTTTATAGAATGAATATAGTTCATAAAGAAAAAAAATAGTTTGGGTGTTGTAAGTAAAGGTTTTTCTATTTTTAATTAAAAGGACTAAATCTGTTCCAAAACATTTAAGTGCTTGCTTCATAATCTTATTTAAAAGAACAAGAAGAGAATTTTACATAAGATCAATAGAAGCAACTATTACCAATTTAGGAGTAAATACAGGTTAGTCCATATCAATTTTCAGTAGAACTAAAAATATAAGTAAATATGTCCATCTAACAAGTTATATCCAAAAATATTTACAAATCATTTTCTTTGAAATACATAATTTAATTAATAAATAAATATTTGAGTTTTTATATTATCAAAATATTTAAGATATCTCTTTTAATCATGCTGTTCCAGTTATCTTGGGCCATAAGAAAATACTAGAGGTTGAGTAGCTTGAACTTATTTTCTCACAGTTCCGGAGGCTGAAAAGTTCAAATTCAAGGCACCACCTGATCTAGCTTCTTGTAAAGGCCTCTTTATGGCTCTTGTCTATGATGGACATCTTACTGTTTTCTCATTGGATAAGAAAGTGCATCATGTCTCTGCTTAGAAGGACACAAACTCTAATATATTGGGCCCTACCTTCGTGACCTCATTTAACCTTAGTTACTTTCATACAGGCTTCGCCTCCCAAGACAATGAGATTGGAGGTAGGACTTCAAAATAGGAATTTAGGGAAAAACAATTCAACCAATAGAACCTGCTAAATCAAAAGAAAAAAAAATCAGAGGAAAGTATTAAATAAAATACAAAACAATGAGCATCTCAAAACTAGCACAAATTCATGAATAAATCAAAATGACATGACAAATTAAGATAAAAAATTTTGAGACACATGATATGTACCTGAAGAAAATATTTTATAATACAGAAACACTCTCTAGGAAATAACAGGAAAATATTAATTTAAAAGAAAACACATATAAAGAGACAGACACACTGCCAACAAGAATAGAACATAGATTTAAAAAAGATGAATCATTAGCCAGGCAGGAGGCATACTCCTGTAATCCTAGACCAGGGAAACTGAGGCAGGAGGATCACTGCAAACTCAAGACCAATCTGGGTTATGTAGTAACACACTGTCTCAAAAATCCAAAAGTAAGCAAATAAAATTTTTTGAGAAAAAATCAAAATCAATGACACATTTTTGGTATAAGAATGAAAAACGTTGTCAATTGATAATAAAAATTAACAAATTGCTTATATTTGATATATATATGAAAGAATTGGTGTTTTATTTGATTGATACTAGCGATTAACAGGAAGAAGCTCTCGATAATCTGTGTTTAGTGATACAGACAAGTAGTACTATAAATAAATACATATATATATATGTAAGTACACTTATCAGTTATTTCTTTGAAACTATATTCCTTCCAAAATTAAGATATTGAAATAGGATACTGATACTTTTAGTGCATTAATAGTAATTAGTGACAAATTAGAAAACACACTCCCAAATCTATTAGTAGGTATTTATTAAAAAAAGTATATCCAGAAATTTAAAATTGTATGCTTATATTTAGAATGAAGTGGCTTTCTATGTAGTGAAATGTTTTAAGAAATTCAAATTAAGTATACCATTTTCAGAATGAAAGAATATTATCAGTGCATTAGCTTCATAATTGTTTATAATTGGTTTAATTGGTCATAATTTCTTCAATTACCATATGTGTTATAAGACAGAGTGAAAAAAGATAAAACGGTAATCAGGAACTTACAAAACTATGCTATAAAAGATCACATATCCACCCTAGTACATTCTACCCTTTCTCCTTTCTGAAACAACCTTACACCACTTCGTTTAGCCCAGACCTCAAAGAAATTCTGTTGCAGTGTTGCAAGTAATTTTACATTTTTTATTTTGCATTTATTTTCTTTTTTTCAAATAATATTGGATTAGAAAGAATAGTCAGGTCTACTCTACAATGAACAATGGCATGTAACAAAATGATAAGGTAAATTTTTGATTTGGTCAAAGGGAATTTGAAAATAAATATGAGGCTTTACATTTTGGATAGAATATTGGTGAAGATGCATAAGACAAAGGTTATGATTCATGACTTTGCCATATGTTACCCATAATCTTGATGAAGTGATGTACTAAGAGGGAACCACTGTGTCTGTTTCCTTATACTTAACAACTTTAGGACCAGAAATTGTAACTAACTGAGAAAATAGAGGAGATTGAGCTTTGCAAACATCAACTTATATGTGTATATATATATATATATATATATATATATATATATTATATATATATATATATACATAATGATTTATCATGGGATCAGAGACTGACATTATCAACAATAAAAAAAGGCAGCACTTTTGAGGAGATAAGCCCTTACATCTCCACATTATTGCAACGTGTTACAACTGAACTCAGGTATCAATCAAGATCCACTTTTGTATTTCACTCAATTTTTTAAAAAAAGACCTCTGGTAATTTTTCAACTTTGAACATATTTAATAATGTTTTCTGGCTTGGAAATTAGCTGTATCTGCTCTAGAGTCAGTAAGCATGGTTTTCATTGTGGACACCATCTTTGTAGCTAATGAGAAATTATTTCTGATTTGATTTTTTCTAGAGCCTCATTCATTTACTTTGCTTTACCACTTCAGAGAGGCCAGGTGTATGGCTTTTGGATTGTTCCACCACACTGCCCCCTGGGTTTGCCTTTGATGAGCTGGGTGTCTGAGGTTGCACCTTGTTTAAGTGTCTTCTCATTTTCTTTCTCTTTCTCTCTTTCTTTCTTTCTTTCTTTCTTTCTTTCTTTCTTTCTTTCTTTCTTTCTTTCTTTCTTCTCTTTTAGTTTAATCCCTGGGTTGATGCTTGTAAATCGTCTATGGTAAAATGTCATATTGCTAGTATTTATAACCCTTAGGAAAGAAATATTTCCCCAACGTGTCCTCCAGGTATAACTGTTTTGGGGTTTTAACTCTGTTGCAAGACATTACCTCTTCAGTTCATTGGGGATGAGAAGTTACTGCCTACTTGGCACTGGCCCATAGTATTTTCTATGATGTTTAGTCAACCATAGTCTTGGAATACCAGGAAGAACAGTTGGTAGAACAATTATGTCACTTTGGATAAAATGGTACAATCAGCAAAAACAATAGCATTAAATACAGCTTTGAAAATAAACTGAGTAAGCATTAAGTTGCTACCTTTAATCATAAGAACTAGATTTGCAGTTATATAACAAAATCTAAAACAAACTAGAAATTTATATGCAGTGATTTATCACAGTAAGCCAGCAGTAGGTTTGTGGTGGGGTCGTGGATATCTCAGTGAACCTGCGCCTTGATTTTCCCTTAAGTTCAGGCTGTATTCTCTCTGTAGGACTAAGACTAGACCCATTCAGCCTGCAGCAACCATCGCACCTTCTGCAGGGTTGAACTCAGCTGCAAACCACTATATGAACCAAGAAGCTGTTCTGAGTTCTGAACTCAACTGACCCCTCTCCAAGATGATTCCCTCCTAGGGCAGGACAGCGCCCTCTGCACTCACCCCCAGTCAGTGCAGTCCTTCATGTGCACTGTTCCATTCCACTGCTGCACCTTTCTGTGGAGGCCTCTGTTGTTGCCAGCAGTCACCATGTGTCTGCAGGTTTGAACTGCTCCTCCCACACAGGTGAGTCCTCAGTCAGGGAGAAGGCTCTGCCGGCTTCCTCCTTCTTTGTTGAAATTTCTCTATTTGCTTTCCCTGTGGCCTTCAACTTTCTCTTCAGATCCTTCCTGGGTTCAGTGGACCCACCTCCCTCCTTTTCTTCCTTGCATTGCTATATTCCAGTGTCTGAGTGACAATTCTCAGAGAAGTTCTTTTTCTGCTGCTTACCACTCCACCTTACATATTCTTTTTTTTACTTTTTTTTTTAACTCACAACCTCCCACCCACCAGGCAGGCACTTAGGCCACTGAGCTAAATCCTCGGCCCTATTTTCTGAGACAGGGTGTCACTATGCAGTTCAGCCTGGCCTTGAACTCACTTTGTGGCCCAGGCTGGTCTGGTCTTGAACTCGCAATGGTCCTCCTGCCTCAGCTTCCGGAGCTGGGATTAAAGGCATGCACCACCATGCCCACACCTTACATATTCTTAATCAGACTACTTAGAGTTAATAATTATACCACTCAATATCAAAATCAGGTGATTTCTAATCATATAGATCCTTTTATGACCTGTCCTTTATGGTTTAGTTATCATGTGCTTTACCCATAAACACGTTACAATGTTATAGTCTTTAAAGCTTCTTAATTAGAGAAAATAGCCTTTTGTTTTATATTTAAGAAGCTACCCTGGTTTTTAAGCTAAAATTCATTTTGGATTATGTTGATCTTTCTAGGAGCAGGAGGTAAAAAAGAAGAATTTCGCAATCAGAGAATTGCACACACAAAAATCTAACGGAAGTGTCAAGTGAATACTTTGAGATTCATTTTGAGGTTCTTTCCAGACATTGTCTATTTTCTTTTAGGGTGAAACATATATTTGTCATCTTGAAATGATTTAGTTTTTGTAGTGTTTTAGTACATTGATGTATATGGTATTAAGTTCTTTCTGACAAACAGTTGTACCTTAATATCATTCTATCTGTAGTTACAGATAGCAACAAATGTTGTCCTCTTAAGGTGAAAAATAAATTGCATTAAGAAAAGCAGCCTTAGGCGGGCATGGTGGCACACGCCTTTAATCCCAGCACTCGGGAGGCTGAGGGAGCAGGAGCGTTGTGAGTTTGAGGCCGGCCTGAGCTACACAGTGCGACCCTGCCTCAAAAAACCAGGGCTGGGAGTTTGGGTCAGCCCCTTACACGCTTGTCAGGCAGGCGCAAGGTTGTGAGTTCAATCCCTGGTGCCGCAAAAAAAAAAAAAGAAAAAAAAAAAAAAAGAAAAGCAGCCTTTGAATTCATGTACTTAATAAGGGACCAACAGTTGCTAATTACTCTACAGAAAACATCTTGCTAAATTTCTTAAAAGTAAAAACCAAACTTTGGAACTATAAATAGATTTTATTCTATTTGGAATATTTTTCTTATTTCCAAATTTTTGGCTGTTGCAAATAAAATTTCTGTGAAGAATTAGTCTCATTATAGGTTCATGTCTCTGCTCAGGAGTTTGAGTGCTGAGATATATAAGAATTTCTTTAGTTTTTTGTTTGTTTTTTGTCTGTGCTTTTTATTCTATGAAAAAGTAAGACAGAATTCCATAACAAACTAATGAGTACATAACAATAGTAAACTTGTTGTGCATCACTATCTTCAAATATTTCAAATATTTAAAGTTCTCCCTACTTCCTATTTATCTATCTTTCATTTTGTTCTTTATTTTGATAAAGATGCATATGTTGATTTTCTCATATAAGAGAAATTATGTGATACTTAAGTTTATAATCTTACTCAGTTAACATTATGTTCTTAATTTTCATCCATTCACCTATGAATGGCTCAAGTGTATCTTTCTTTATGGTACATTAGTACTACAGTCTATATATGTCTTAATATCATATTTTCTTTATTCATTTATCCTTTGATGGCCATAAGTGCTTTCCCCAGATTTAGCTATTGTAAGTTGTGCTTCTATAAACATGGGTATGCATGTAGTGCATATGCTGATTTTTTTAAGTATGTTGATTTTAACTCTTGGAAAGATACTAAAAGGTGAATAGCTTAGTCAAATAGAATTTTTATTTTTAGTTTTTGGAGAAATTGCCATACTGATTTCCACAGGAATTGTACTAATCTACATTAGTAAAAGTGTAGAAGAGTTCCTTTTTACCTTCCTCCTCACTAAAATTTATTATTATTAAATTCTTTTGGAGATGGCCCTTACTTCTGGGGTAAGATACCATTTTATTTTGTGTTTCTCAGGGCCTGTAGTGCTGAACATTTTTTGTATTTATTGGTCTTCTGTACTTCTTAGAAGTTTATTCATTTCATTTGTCCATTTTTTGATTGGGTCTTTTATTTGGGTGGAGTCTAATTTTTTTAAGTCTTTTGTATAATCTAGATGTTAGTCTTCTGTCTGAGGTATAGCTGGGAAAACTTTTTCCCATTCTGTAGATGGTCTCTTCACTTTGTTGGTTGTTTCCTTTGCTGTGAAGAAGGTATTTAATTTGGTATAACCTCATTCATTGGTTCTCAGTATTATTTCTTGTTTACGTGGGAATCTGTTCAGAAAGTCCTTACCTATACCTATGTCTTCAAGAGTTGCACCTATTTTGTCTTCCAGCAGATGTTTCTGTTTTAACACTTACGTGTTTGATCCATTCTTAGTTTTGTGAGATTTGTGGCTCTAGACTTAGTCTTCTACACATGAATATCCAGTTTTCCCAGAACCATTTAATAAAGAGGTGGAGTATCTTTAGTTTTTAAGAAATTGCCAATTTTTTCTAGAGCGGTTGTGTCACTTACATTACACCAGTGTTGTATGAGGGTTCCAACTTCTTTATACTTTTGCCAGAATTTCGTGGTTTTGCTCTTTTCAATTCTGATGGTTTTAGTGGTTGTATACTTATCTGTCATTGAACTCCTAGTGACTAGAGAAGCTATACAGAGTGAGGTTTATTTTTCCTTTTACAGTTTTAATTTGTATTTATGTTTGCACAATATAATGATTACCTTAAATCATAGGAAGTTGGTACATGCACATAACACATCTTAATACTCTTTACATTCCTTTTACTACTGACCCTCCCCTCTCCCTCTATCACTTGGTTATCTTCTCCTTTGCCAAATAATTTGTGTTTTAAAACAAATATTATTTTGCTTATAGTTCACCGATTTCTTGAAAATATTTGATTTTGTACTATAGTAAAAAAAAATTAGTCACTTTTGTATGGAATTAGTTTTGCTACTTTATTTTGTTCAGTTGACCTGTTTTTTATCCATTAGCCAGCAACACACTATCTTAAATGTTTTACATATACAAAATTGCTATACTCATGCATACTAAAACCTACAAGGTTGATTCTACTATTAATTTTAGTAAAAAAAAAGTCCTTGTAGCTTTGTGACCTTAATGAAAACAGATATTTGAATAAGGAGATTCCTCTCATAAGCCATCTATATTCTGACTCACCCATATAACTGGTAGCATTTTATTTGGATTAGATCATTAAATTTCAGGCTCTTTTATTTAATAAAATCGTGAAAATTATATGTGATAGTCACCTTCGCATCAAGATATTCATAGCTGAAGATGACCATATGTTTTAGTTAAACATTATGGCACATATATGATGTACACTGTTAAGTATTAGCATTGTAACACACTCAAAATACTCAGTATTTGTTTTGATAAAGGCAGATTCATTTTGGAAAAAAATAAACACTAAAAAAGAGTCAAAAATGGAAGAGAAAAGTCTTGAAAAGACTCCCATAAGGCATTGTTTTTGAGGTGTTATGAAAGCTAAGTAAAAAATAAAAAAGACTAAACTAAACCAATATGATTTATTGACTAATTTTAAGCAAAAATGAAATCATCATACATATATATATATTGGAAAAAAGAAGTATACCCATTCCCTGGCTAAAGGAATCACAATATTTCAAATGGTAAACTTATACTACTGGATAACATGTTCGTGCAAAGTTCTTCCTTATATGGAAACAAAAATACTGACACTTTTATGACTTCTGTCAACTTCTTATAAGAAACTGCATTAGGTATCATTATTTTTCATTGCTCCACTCTTATTGACAAGAAATTACAGCAAATTAATTGTCTTACTCATATATTTCCTAGAAGTTAAAATTTTCACTTAAAATTGACAATATGTGTGCCCATATGCTAAGTAATTCATAAGTCTACTCTTTAATATAACGTTGAAAACATAAATGACCATTGTATATTGAGAACATGACGTGATATATTTCAGGCAGCAGAAGACATTTTTCAGGGTCAATCTTATCTCACTTATTGCATATTTTTCTATTTTCACATAAATATGAAAAGTCATTGCTTTAAACCAAGTAGTGTCTTTAAAAGAAGTGCTACATTAAGCGAATTTGAAAGTCACATCATAAAGTATAATTGCTGTATTGAAAGTTTCTCTCTGATCATATAGCAACACTCAAGATTATCACAAAATACTACTGTGAAAAGTGCCCAAGAAATGTTTGATTCTACTTAGTATTTCACAGTTTGGAAAAGTTGGATGAAGGTGCCTAAATTCTGAGTTATTTATGTTCAAGGTCATAAAGATTGTCATTTGTTTGAATGGATGAGAATTAAGACTGAAAGGTAAATCTGGATAAAGAAATAGATATTTTCCATAAGAAAATGAAAAATTGAGCGCTAGAAAAGGTCACTTGAAGATTATGCCACCATTTTGACTGGTTGCTAAAATAGGAAAGGTTTGACATTTTGTTGTAATGTTTCTGTGGAAATTGGACAAAATAAGTGATGACTGGGGGCACGTATAGTCTGACACACACACACAAAAAAAAATACACATTTCTTATCCATTTCTAAGAATAAGGTATAGCTTATGTCAATATCTCAAAACCATATTGTTTTGTTTTTTTAACATAAATATATTTCAATATATATCCTATAACATTTCAGGATTTACAATATGTATAAACCCTGTAAGATAAACTAAATGATAACCTTTTCAGTGAGATGATGTTTGTAATCCTTTTATATGCAAAACAATTTTTAGTCTAAATAAGGATTCAATATTTTTATCCTATGCATCAAAATTATCTGAAGTATACTCTAAAAACCACTGTCTTTGATTAATTTATTTGCAGAGATTGATATTTCAGGTTTAATGTTTAAAAATCTTATCGTTAGTGCCATTATTTTTAAATCATTTTTGTTTGCATTTCCTGTTAGTTTATTATTTCTTGTTTTGCACTTTACTATTTGTGGTTCTGTGGGTGATCTTTTCCTAGTATTTGTTTATTGATATTGTTGAAGAAATTACTGACTCTGAGAAAAGTTTTTGCCAAATTTGTTCATTGGTATTTGCTTAAATTTTTATCTTAGTTTTAATCTTGTTAAATATTATGTTCTAAAAACATAAATATCTAATTTTTATGCCCTTATCCATGAAGCTGGGACACTATGATGCGACAATGTTCAGAATATTGCCCATCAAATCTGATCTAAATATAATTTTTCCATCTCAGGCTTTTGCTGGTTTTTATTTTATGTCTCCTTGATCTTGGAAATACAGTGACTCACTGTCAGTATTTCCACTCTTCTAAATTCCTTGGCAGATATTTTCAATATAAATGATCAGCAGGGTAGACCTGATTGGCTCATCTTGTCATTATCCAACCCTACAAACTACTCAACAAAGTTTCCACATCACATTATCCAAATGACTGGTTGGGTATTCTTCTGTTTTTCCTCTACAATATTACACAGATGAATGCACCATTTGAAACAAAGGGTAAACCGCTTTATGAAAGCAACCTATTAAAAGAAGAACTGTGTGAGGCAAGTAACCTAATATTTCCTAGAATGTGTACAGCTTTTGCAGATGACTCTTACTCAAGATTACTTGGAATGAAATAAGTTTTCCTGACCTCCTTATCAAATCTTCTTGAAATTATGAAGTTATTGTATCTTCTCTTCCAATCCATCTCTATCCTCCATATACTGATCAAATTATACCTTTAGTTAGCAGTGCAAGTCAATTAAATTTTCCATAAAAACTCACCTAGAATTGAAATCCTTACCTCTAAATAAATTTCATCATTAATTTGAGATGCTAACATAAGTATATACACAATATTCTTATCTGTATTTTTTAGTCACTAACCTGGGCATTTTTTTCTCTTAACCTATATTGCTATTATTTTTGCAGTTATTTTATGAACTATATGTTGTTTTAATACCTTGACATCATGATGTAATAATATTCATTACATTATCTCTCAGTTCAATCTTCAGATGTATAACTTTCTCCTTCCCATTAAAATGATTATATTTACTTGTAATCATTTGTTTTTATGGCAATTCAGATATTAACTACCCAGAGTATTGTTGAATACTTTTAATGATAAACTTCTAACTTTGTTACTAATTTTAGTTTTGTGTTTCTAAAATTTCATTTTGTATGATGCTATTCCATGTTTTTTGTAGCTGCCTTTTTCCACAACAAGATTATACACTTTTATTTTCTACTAAAGTACTGCTTCCTAGAAATTCCTTACCCATCATGATGTGTGGGACTGGGATTTAATCAAAATGTCATTTTAGAATTCTTTCAAGGTATTTCAATAAAAAGGGGCAACTGCTCATAAGACTACTTACATTTTCAACTTATAAAGTATTGAACTATTTTAGTTTTTATAGAGTATATTTTATCTTTTAATTTTTCTTTTGTTTTTATTTTATTTGTAGTAATTTGGATGAATTAGCACCAAATTTTATTTTTGAGTGCCTTTTTGTTTCATTACATAGTGAACGTTTTTCTACTTTTGTTAAATTGAATTGTTAGATTTTCTTGGTATATTCCTTGGTCCAGTTTATATATGATAGAGCCTATTTCACAAATATCTGGAATGTTGTTCGTGTAGAACTATTTAAGCACTATACCTTTTATGGCTGGCTTTTGCACTTCTGTTTATACAATCCTTACTGGTTGTTTCATTGCTTTAAATATCTGTCAATCAATTATATTACTTATAAGGTATTTTTGTAACAGTCATCACAAAATATTTTATTCTCCATATGCAATTAAATATTTTTTTCTATTCAAGAGTGTTAATCTTGGATTATTTCTAGAAATTATAGAATTTATAACATTTTAGAGTTTTTTGTTTTAAAATTCCAATTGCCGTCTGTAGTTTTGTAATACTGAACCCAAAGTGTTCACTGACTACCCAAATTTTCAAGGCAATCAATGGAAAAGTGTGGTGTTTCCCTTCTAAGAAAAAAATACATTGAGAATCCTAAGTTGCTCAGGAACTTGAAGCAATTTAGTATTAACAGATTTGATACTAAATAAAAATATTTAGAAATGTTGAAAGGAGAAATGAGCTAATTTTGTAATTAAAAAAATAAAAGGGATTATTCTATAAACCAAAAACAGGGCTTCCTATACCCAGTCTCACAGATGCCTAGTGAAATTTTCTAAAACTTACAAAATCATGACGTGGGAAATTTAAGGATCTTTAGATTTCACATTTAAACATCAATGGGAATTCTGAGTACTTGTGTAGAACAACTGCTGTGAAAAGTCTGCCATCTTGTCAAATAGACAAGAGTTTAAGTCATAATCTTGTAGTTTAAAGCATAATTTCTATGAACTACAATAGAAGCCTCTATTTTATTCATTGAATACCAGTATCTATGCTATTTATTTGATACCTCTCTTGATTAAGCTAAAATATTTTATGTAATCTAATACAGTTATTTGTCAAAATAAGTTGTTGGAAAATTGTATTTTGTGAGATAAATAGTTCACCCAGACAACTTTTGAACAGGCAAAATCTAAGAATGGTTGTTACATTTGCATAAGGTTTAGAGCTATCTAAACAAGAGTAAGGTTCTGTGCCATGCCAAATTAAATAAACCTGAAACAGTATCTATGAATAAAATTTCACTACAACATAGTTATACTTGATTTTGCATATATTGTTTATGGTTGTTTAAATATTGTCAGAGCAGAGTTGAATTGTTGGGCCTGACCATAGAGCCCACAATGCTCAAAGTATTTCTAATTTAGTTTTTACAAAAATAGACTGCAGATACTTAACTGAACAAAAGACAGAACTTAGATTTTTTCTTACAGTTGGTTAATGTTTTATTTCTTTTAATATCTCTTTCATTTCTCCCAAATTATGACGTCTTCATTATATTTTTGTTAGTGTTATGCATAATTTTATTTTCATTTTTAGTCATCAATTAATCAACCATTATTCTAGATATTTCCAGTGAACCATTGAGCCATATAATGTAAACATCTTTTCATAATATTTAATTCTTGGAATAATTAAATAATATCTTCAATATCATCAAATGTATACTACTATGTATTTTTATCAAGATAGACAACAGTTTTATGAGAAATTATGCATATTTAAGCTTCAATATCCTCAATGAAAAATATTTTAATATAAGCATTAATATGCACTTTTCATTTCCATACACATTAATTAAATTTACTCATTTTTGTTTCTTTCAAATTAATGGCAATCATAAGCTGTCATGGTTATCAACAGAAAGCTTGAGTTTATTTTGATTATTATTTCCTTGTTTGACTGTACATGTATGTGAATGTCCCTTTACTATCGTAAGTATATGGCATTTTGTCCTGGAAAATATTTTTCAGTCACGTGCTTCATCTATGAAGTAATGCCCCAGTCCTTCTTGTGATAATATAGTTAATAAATCTGACAAAGCAAAGATTTACTTTATTTTATTATTTTGATTTTTATTTCTTTGGTACCGGGAATCAAACTCAGGACCTCATGTATGCCAGGCAGGCACCGTGCTATGGAGCTATATCCGCAGCCCAAAACCAAGATTTTTGAAACTGATGAACTTCCTTTTAGATGTTTGGATGATTCTTTGATTTTTCTTCATAAACCTAAAAGGACATTTTTTGGAAATCCTTTATTTTTGTGCTTTTAGATGGGATAGTACAAGTTGATATCATCTGTAATCAGCACTAGTAATTCTTAATGAAGAATTTTGAAACTATCTACATTGCTTTTCTTCAGTTTATTCTGTCTTCTATAGTTTCATGAAGAAATGCCTTTAATATTGAGCCATTCATTGTGGTCTATTATACTCCATACCTTCCGTGTTCCTGCCTGCTTTCTTAATCATGTTATTAGTTTCTTCTGGATATTTCATCTTGTTAAGCAGCTCGTTCCCTCCTACATATTGCACTGAAAGTTCATACATTTGGCTTCCATTTAACAACATTTGCCATATGTGTTTTGAATGTTCATAATTGCCCTTCATGAAAGTTTTATATTTTTGTGCCACATTGTGCCTCCCCAAATGCCTTGAATTTCTGTATTTGCTAATAATTTTATTTTAGTTCGTTCATTCTTTAAGATTATTTATATTCTGATTTCTTTTCTAATATTTTTGTGAATTAACAAGTTTTGACAAAGATTTCATGCATTCCTTCTTTTTATATACTAAGAAATTTTAAGTTGTTTCATGAGCCTGTATTTGTTGCTATTGTAAGAACTATCTTGTTTTTAAGGGCATATGGAAAAATATTTGAATAAATTCACTTTTAAAAGTTAGAAAATCAGTTAAGTAAATAATCTTTGAACACTAAGGGTGTTCACAATTAGAAGAATTTGAAAAAAAGATGAACAAAATTTGTTTTAAAGTTTTCTGCTTTTTTTTTTTTTTCACCTTATTGTGGAAAGGACTGAAAGAGAGCATCATAGTTACTTTCTCGTTGTTGAGACACAGTGCCTGACAC
This sequence comes from Dasyprocta punctata, assembly GCA_004363535.1. NCBI lineage: Eukaryota > Metazoa > Chordata > Mammalia > Rodentia > Dasyproctidae > Dasyprocta > Dasyprocta punctata. Next base: position 31,030 of record RJWM01013821.1, read on the forward strand.
CTACAATTTAAAGAAGGAAATGTTGATTTTGGCTTAGTTTGGAAAGGGTTCAGTCCATAGCTCGCTGACTACATGGCAAGTAGGCATGGGAGAGAGGTATCGCAGAGAAAAGAACAGTCATAATCTGGCTCTTGGAAGCAGAGAGGGATCAAGGGAAGAGGAAAGGAGACAGACCCTTCAAGGCCTGAGACCCATGTCCTCCAACCAGGCTTTATCTCCTAATTCACAATTAACTATAAACTCATCACTGGACCAGTGCACTAAAAATATCACACCCTCATGATCCAATCATCTTCCAAAAGCCCTGTCTATGAGCTCATGACACTTTGGGGTTCATCTAGCACATAACATAAGCTATATCACATAACATACGTCCATATTCAGTCAGAAAGAATTGAATCTGAGTACTGATTTGCCAGTTGTATCCAGTTTACCAATTTACTTAAAAGATTCACATTCCTCTTTTGAAAATGGAGATACTAATAAGCTTCTCTGAAAATTATGTGAAGAAATATGTGTAATGAATTTAGAATAGCCCATGACACAAAATATTCACCTCATCTCCTGAAAGTAAGCTCTAAGTATAAATAAGAAAATAAAACAAAAAACTAACTTTGCTAAAGCTTCTGGAATGATGCAAAAGTAAAAACTAAACACAATAAAACAACAACAGCAACCACACACACACAAAAAAATACCTAACAACTCCTAGTTTTATTTTCTCATGGGAACAGCCACAAAGACAAGGAATGGAACTTTCAGCTGACCAAAGTTTACCATTTACAAATGTTTTCCTAGTAAAAAATCTCAGTTCATCTAAGTCACTTCCTTAACATGTAATGGGTGATTTAGGAAAAGGTAGAGGGGACAGACTTCAGAAGATCAGCAAACAGTATTCTGAACAGATATGCAAAGTATCAGAATGCACACTGAAATATGTGAATAAGCATTGGCGATTCTCTGTTGACTTTTTTGATTATTCTTTTTCCCTTAAACTTCAAAATCATACTTCTTCTCACAATTACTCTTTCACAATTTCCCTGTATATTCAAATACTGGAAGGATACAGAGAAGGAAGTATAGAATGAATAATCAGTCAGATAAGACAGAGATAGGACCTTCATTCCATAACTGACAAAGAAACAAAATTGAGGTTACCAAAAGGAATTAAAGCAAAACTGTGATAGTTTATCACACATATTGTAGCAATTTTACCAACACTGAATAGCAAAAACAACAATAACAAAAATGAGAATATGGTCCTTACCATGGATTAAGGCATTTATAAAAAGTAAAATAAATGGTTGTCACATACTGGACCATATAGGTTCATATTAAAGGTTAAAATCATACAACTGTGACCAGATTTTATTATACAGTTTTTGTCCTACTGATGAGGTTTTGGACTGAGCAGCATATTTAAAACCAAATTCACTTTTAGATTTGATATGCTCATGTACAAATTCTGTATCGAGGTCAAAATAAGGATATGGCAAACTATAATTTTTCTCAAAGTAACAGAAGATATAAGGAAAGCATATATAACTTAGAAAACACAAGAAAGGAAAAAAATTGTTTTTGACATCTCAGAACAAGAATTTAGTTTCAATAGAATTTATATGTTAAGCCTTTTCTAGTTAAATTTAGCAAATAAGAAAACAACTTCAATGAATTACCTTAGTATTCTTTCACAAACCAATCAATAACAGCATCTTCCTTCCTTTGAGAGATAATTAAATTTGATCTAATTAGATCGTTTTCACTTACAGACTTGTCATACAAAATAAGTTAATTTTAACCCAAGAAGTTCACCTATGAGAATAGTTGTAGTATAACAAGGGAATTGAAAATCTTCAAATTTCAAATCTTAAAACAAATTATATATACACACCTGCTATTTTTGCTGTAGACTCCTCCTTTCTTTTGAGTCATAAATCACAAATATAGCCAGAGATTTAGCTCAGCGGTGTAAGCACCTAACTGGCAAGCATGAGGTTGTGAGTTTGATCCTTGGTACCAAATAATAATAATAATAACAAATCAATATAACACATTAGTTATCACACTATAAAAACTTTAGCAAGCATATACAATTATGTGTCCTCAACACATTCAACTTGAAGCATCTTCACATGCCAGGAACCTGTGTAGCATATGCAATGTAACAGCCTCTGCAATGTTTTATAATAAGAAAAACATGTTAAGGATTGTTCTCAATACAGTATTACACCTATAGTCCAAAGTAAAGGCAAATGTATTTTCAATGCAAACATTTCATATGTGTTACTTGGTGTTTTGAACTATTTATCAATGACTTCTTGAAACTTTGTAATTTATCAGTAACAATTTATAATATTACACTAAAATTATGTCACAAAATTTAGGACATTTAAATTAGAGCTCAGAAAAAATTAAAGCTCAGTTGGCATGTGGGTAATTTGTAAGCACCAGATATGGGAAAGATTCCTTGATGCTGTTATAAGGAATATAGCAGAAAGTCCGATACATCAGTCATTTTAGTATTGACTTCACGCTCATGTATCTCCTGAGAAATAATTTATTAATTTCCTTCTAATTTATTTATATATGACACATTTAAGTATTTTCAATTTAGCATATTTACCATTTTCTTTGTTCAGTATCTCTACTTGGATCTAAAAACTTCTGCAATATGCTTTATTCTTGCATGAATAGAGTGTAAAAAGACTAGAGAGGGACTTTTAATGCAAATGTCCCTTACATATTTTCTTTTGTTTCATAGTCACTTGAAAAATGTAGTACAGCATAGTTGATATTTAATTTTACTTGATCTATTAGACAGATAATCTTGTGCTCTTGGTTTAGAGAAGTCTCTTGTTCGCTGTATGTTTCATTCCTTTACAAGAAATCTGCCCTTTATTTTTTCTGACATTTTCTTCAAGTTCATTTTTTATTGTGACAAAATCTACCAAAAATAATATATACTGTTTTAAGCATTCTCAAATGTACAATTCTGTAGCACTTAGCATTTGCACAGTTCTGTATAATCAACACCAATGCTTAGTCTTAGATATTTTCCTCATTACCAGAAGAAGCCTTGTATCCATTATGTATTGTATAAGTCATTTCCCCTCTCAGGGACACAGTACCCAACAAACACAACTTAAAGGAAGAGAAAAAGAGAGGTATTTGTTGGCTCATGTTTAATGACACCCAGTCCATAGTTGGCTGGCTGCAAACCATGGTGGAAGTCACAGAATAAAACTTAGTTCATAGTGGCCAGGGAGAAAACCAGAAGAATGGTGCCACAGTGGATGGGGAAATCAGTGAAATAGACATACACTCCAAAGTCAAATCTCCATGATTCACCCAGACACACCAAGAATTATGCTTTATTAATCACTTTTGTGCTTCCCAAACCAATCAAATTTATGAGTTGGCTCTTCCGTTTGGTATAGTTTCCCTTTTAGCCTTTTCATGTTCTTGGTATCTCCAAAATCTTGGTTCTCTATTGCATCTTTGGTTTCATTCCCTTAACACATTGGTCTTTTATAGATCCTTCCCTCACCTCCTAGACCTTCTGTTTTATTATGAGTGGAAACACCTGTGATCTCACAAATCTTATGGTACTTCTGTCTGTAAGTCCGGCATTATACAAATGGCACCAAGGTGTGGTGTCAGTGGGATCAATTGCCAGGACTTCTGGATTATGTCTGCAGTGACCTAAATATGCCTGAGTGGCTGAGCATGGTGAAATGAATCCTGAGGAACCAGTACCCTAAAAAGCCTTTCTTGAGCAGAGGTTTCAAGGAACTGCTTCTCAAATGAAAGGCTTCCCCTGTTTTATTCTTGATTTTTGTTTGGTATGGTCCTGTTAATTCCTGGGATGCTGTCCTATCTTCTGCTTCCTCTACAAATATTTGACTTCTTTATAATGCTTCCAATCTCCTCATCAAATGGATCTTTGACCCCAAATTTGTCGATGGCTCATTTCTTGCAAAAATTTAAGTATTTCAAATAATTCTGCTCTTTTTTTTTGCACCTGCTATTTTACTATATAGATGTCTAAAAGCAGCAAAATATATTCACATTACAGCTAGAACTTTGAGAAGACCTGAAATTTCTTCCATCAAATCAGTCAATCTACTGTCCTTAAATAATATTTCTGCAAGGTTTTAGAAAATGGGCACAGTGAAGACTAACTTTTTGCCAAGATGTAATATGCTTCCTCAATTCCCAAAGTAATACTTGTTTTCAACTGAAAACTCTTATGCTTTCCCTTTACTGTTTGTAGTCAGTCTTATCATCACTCTGGTCTTCTGAGCACAGACCATAATTTCCAATCAGGTTCTGCTTACAGCATGCTTGACATTCTTAGGCCAAAATCACCAAACTCTCCAAACTACTCCTGTGAATCAGTTCCAAAAGCTTCAGAATCACATGGCAATCAGGGATCCCAAAAATGACCAATTCTCTGGTACTAATTTTCTGTTAGTCTGATTTTTCACCCCTGGAGTACAATACCAGAGCCTCACAATTTAAAAAGGGAGGCGTTTAAATTGGCTCATGGTTTCAGGAGATTCAGTCAATAGATGTTTAGTTTCAATGAAAAAATGTCATGACAGACCAGTGTAGTGGAGGAAGACTGTAGTTTATGGTGACTGACAGAGCAAGGGAACACAGCCAGAGAAGAGTGGCTTAACATGTTCAGTGTAATGATAGGTATGGTAGGATATATATTTAAATCATTTTTATTTCTTTTCTGTTTGAATATTCTTTTCTCCCTCTAATTTTTATTGGTTTTTTAAAACTTTTGTTGAGTACTTGTATTTTTCTTTCCCTTTCCTAATCTGCCTAGTAGACAGTTGGTTATTTTCTACTAGTAACCCAAGGGGAGGATATACATATATACAATTTTATTCTAGAGAAAATAAAATAAAAATAAAAAATAAAGTGGCAAATTTGATAATAGAATAAGCTATTCTCATAGCACCTCTCTTGATGTTTTTCATATGTGCAATAACTATACATACTGACAACACCATATACAGTTTTGTGGTTGTTTTCAACCATCATCCATATTTAGGAAATTCAAAATGTATATTTACCAAAATATTTTCCACTTTTCTTGTATTGTTCTTTCTTCACTTCCAAATTTCCACATTTTCATTTTTGACTACTTATCTTCAAAATAAAGATGGCTTATTAGTTTTTCATTATTTTAGCACATCTTTAGTGGTGGATCCTCCCTAATTTTCTTCATTTATATTCATTTAACATTGTTTCCAAGGTATATATGTGCATTCTGGATTGATCTTTCATCCAGTACATTACAATTTTTGGCACTAATATTACCTTGGTTTCTGATTTAAAATATGTTTTCATCTGAATTATCATTTATTTTCATACAGCATTTCATTGTAAAAACTGTTTATGTTTTATTTTCTATAATTTCATATCAATATATCTGAGACTTTTGTGTTTTGTTTTTTTCAAGTTTATCTTCTTTGGAGTTTTCTGAACTTCTATAATCATTTAATTTTCATTTTTTACCCAAATATTAAGGTAGATTACATTAGATTTCATTAGAAACTTTTAATGTGCCAACTATCTTTGCTTATCTCCATGAGCCTAGAATAAGAATATTAATATTTAAATATTGTCATTTCTCTAATCTCTGAGGATATTTCACTTTTTTACATCAATTCTTTTTTTTATATTTATATTTTTTCCCAGAGACTTTGAATCAAAGTACTACAACATGTATGACTTGAAATAATGCAAACCTATCTTCTCACATTTCTGGAGGTCAGATATCTGAGGTCAATGAATCAACAGGAAGATACATCCTCTGGCAATTGTCAGACTTTGTCCTGGTTACTCTCTTGCATCTGGTGATGGTCATCATTTATTTACTATTTTTCACTTACAACTGCATCACCCAACAAAACAATGTTCTCCCTGTGAGTTTCTCTTTTATTGGCACAAGGAACTATGGGTTAAGTTCCCCTTGCTCCAAAATTACCCACTTTAAATAATTACACCTGAAAGGCCTGTTTTCACATCCAAAGGTTTTGGGAAGGACATGAATTTGGAGGGGAAGTAATCAAACCTAGGATCATGTTAGGTAATTTTTGTTGTTCTATTTACAGTTTCACCACTTTTACTGAATTATTTGCTGTCACTTCAATCTGAAATTGAGTCTATCTTAATTTTTTTGTATCAGATACAAGTAATTTTCAACATCAGAATTTTAGTTCTTCTCTATTATTTTCTAATGTTTCTACTAGGTTGTTTTCATTTTCCATTAATTGGAATAGAGTTTGGCATTATGTTACAAAGGATGATTATCATAGCTGAATTAAATACATTTTTAAGATACTTTCAACATCTGGGTAACATCAGACTGTTCAACATAACTTCCTTACACTAAATGCTAAAGTAAATTCTTCAGTTAAAAAAAATGGCATACTGTAGGTTTTTGTTTTACTCTATTGGTGCTTTTAAATTGGATGTGATCTCATTTTTTGATTTCTGTTATTTTTTCTTGTAACCAGAGTTCTGTTCACAAAGTCTTTTCCTAAACCTATGTCTTCAAGTTCTTTATCCATTTTGTCTTTCAGGAGATTAAGTATTTCTGTTGCAACGTTTAGATCTTTGATCCAATTTGATTTTAACATAGTGCATGATGAGAAAAATTGGTCTAAATTCAATGTTCAATGTGAAGATAGCCAGTTTTCACAGCCTCTTAAAGAGGCTTTCATTCAGTGAAAGGATTTGACCCCTTCGGCAAACATAAGATAGCTGAGTTTGATTGGAGTTGTTTTTGCTTTCTCAATTCAGTTCCATTGATACACAAGCATGTTTATTTCCCAATACCTTGCTGTTTTATCATTTTAGTTTTGTAATATAACTTGATGTGTGGGATTCTGATACTCTCTGCCTTGACCTTGTTGGTCAGGATTGCTTTTACTATTCTAGCTCACTTCTGGTTCCATATGAATTTTAGGATTGCTTTCTCTAGTTTTGCAAGAAATACTTTTGGTAACTTGATTGCAATTACATTTTATCTATATAAGATTTTGAAAAATATGGTCATTTTCACTACATTGATTCTGCCTATCTAGAAACAAAGGTTAACTTTTTATTTTATACTCAGACAAAGATCTAATATCAAGATTATACAGTGAAGAACCAAAATAAACCTCCCAAATTTTAAGAACTGTTCAAAAAATCCGTATCTGAAATGTATAAGCACTTCTTTAATGAAGAACTATAGTCAATAAACACATAGACATTGCTTGTCAGTCAAGAAATATAAAACAACACTGAGATTCATCTCACTTTAGAAATGATGACTATTATCTAGAAATCAATCAGTAACAAATGCTGGTGAGGTTGTAGTGGGAAAGGAATACTTCTTCACTGTTGGTGGGAGTGCGAACTGCTACGACTATGGAAGTCAACATGGAGATTCTTCATAAAACTGAAAATACAGATTTCACTTGATCCTGATATTCCACTTTCAGGTATCTTCCTGAAAGAGTTAAAACATCATACCACAGTGATATTTACATACCCATGTTTATGACAGCAATATTCAAATTGTAACTAAATCTTGGAAGCAGCCTATATGTTCCTCAACAGAAAAATGAATAAAAATTATATTTATACATAACAGAGTACTCCTCTGCCATAAAGAATTATAAATTTGAGTTACCTGTGGGAAAATGGATGTATCTTGAAACCATAATGTTAAATGAAGTAAATCAAACACATAAGCTTAAATATCTCATAATTTCTCTTGTGTGAGAAATTTAATACATAAATAAAATACAATAAAAAGCACAGATAATAGGAAAAAAGAGAAACAAAAAAGTTATTATAATCCAGCATAGATAATGTATCTAAAAGTGTACCTTGATTTACTATTATTGTCCTATGTCTTTTATATGTTTTTGGCTTATTAATCTGGTTATTAATCTGTATGTATGAAAATTAAATTTACAAAATTTTATAAAATAAATAAATGAATGTTATCTTAGTTACTTTTCTTTCATTGCTGAGACAAAATTTCTGACACACAAAGTTAAAGTGGGAAAGGTGCATTTAGCCCATAGTTTGTGGAGGTTTCAGTCCGTACTGAAGCTGGCTCCAAGGCAGGGTAGCATGGGAGAGGGGCAACAGTTCATGTTGGTAGAAGATAGCAAAAGTAGCAAGAGCAAGAAGGAGAGAAGCAAACCTCTTTTCCTCCCTTATGTCATATGCAGGCTACCCACTCTAGTATAGGTGTAACACTGATACTCCCAATTCTAGCACTGGAAAATGAACTAGTCACAAACTCTAGATTCAGCTGCCTTCGAAAAGTCTGTCCCCCATGAACATATGAGACTTTAGAGGGACATCTAGACACAAACAGTAACAAATGTGATGCTGATGAAAAAAGAATCATGAAGGGAAGGAGAAAAAAGAACTGAAATGGGTCATGTGCATTTCCCACAATGAATGTGATCATTATGTACTGGAAATTTATACTAATAAAATTTTTAGAAAATAGAAAAAAAAGGAAAAATGATAACATAAGGTTGGTATTAGTGCTTTTGGATTTCACTTACTCATGATTGTCCAGGATTACCCAATTCTTTGTACATCAGAAAATTTGGAATCTGATTTAAATATTATTTCCTGATATTCTGAGTCCATTTACATTTCAACAGACAATGTTATTCCTTTTTAGTTTTTATGGAAATATTATGGATTCTATATTATACCACAAAAAATTTATATTGTGAAGGCCCTAACCCCTAAAATAACAGTATTTGGAGATACAGTTTTCAGGAGGAAATGATGGTTAAAGTAGACCATAAGGGTAGAGTCTTAATCTGGTAAAATCAGTGTCATAATAATAATCGGAAGAGGCAGGAAAGTGCTCTGTTTCTGTGTCTGACACTGTCTGTCTCTGACACTGTCCACACAAACATGCACAGAGGAAACAAAGACCATGTGAGGACACATTGAGAAGGCGACATCTCCAAACCAAGAGGAACAATTTTACCTTGACCATGAATTTCTAGTCAATAGAGCTGTGAAATAAGTGAATATTTATTCTTCAAATAACCTGTTTTGTTGTAAGTTTTTATGGTGACCCAAAGGCCATAGTGCAATATATTATATTAACTAGTTTAAGTCATTACAGTATATGATTAGAATGGAAGGCCTATGTATCTTCTGTAACTGGTAATTTCAAGAGCAGTTCATTGTTGAACACGTTGTGTTGATTCTCTAGCCTGCAGTAGTCAAAAGTTACTCCTGGATTTGTCAATAATACATAAGGTAGTTCCATTACTACTGTAATTTCAAATGCTTTTGTAAACTGTTAGTTATTCCTGTGCATGACTTGGAATTAAGCACAAGATTTATGTTAATTACTATGTAAAATTGGAGAATGCTTTTTGGATTGGGATTTATCCCATGCTTTGTACCACTATTTATGTAGTTACCTCTTTGGAAAGATCTAACTTTCTGATAGTGTTAGCCTCTGATACACATGTATTTCCATTTGTCTAAATCCAGGTTCTTAAGATCACCATATTTCTTGTTCATTGGTCCCCTCCCTTTAAAATCCTCAAGTTGAGCTAAGAGAAGTACTTTTCATATCTTATCATTTTGACTCATTCTCTCTTCCTTCTGTCTTTGAAATTAGTGGATAAATTTGTTTGATCATAGCGGGGCGTGGTGGCGCACGCCTTTAATCCCAGCACTCGGGAGGCTGAGGTAGGCGGAGCGTTGTGGGTTCGAGGCAGGCTTGGGCTACAACGCGAGCACAAGGCCGGCCTGAGCTACATAGTGCGACCCTGCCTCAAAAAAAAACCCTGGCCGGGAGTTTGGCTCAGTGCCTTAAGTGCCTGCCCTGGCAGGCGAGAGGTTGTGAGTTCAATCCCCGGTGCCGCAAAAAAAAAAAAAAAAAAAAAAAAAAAAAAAAAAAAAATTTGTTTGATCATGATGGACCAGAACAATCTGCCTATTTTAAGTTCACTGATTGAGAAACATTAATCCATGTGCCATTTTGATTCCTTTTTATTATACAAGGGAATATCATCACAGATTCTAAGTGTTATTTCATGGTCATCTTTGGGAAATTGAAATACTTCTGGAAATACAGATCTATAAATGAATATTCCACTAACATAGGAATTAGCTTTTACTGGGGCTAAGAAAAGGGTGTTCAGTGATTATTCTAAATTTTGGTAATTTTTTTTAACAACTATTCCCTAAGAGGTACAGGAAACAGAAAAATATGTGAATATTAGATTTGTAGTTTGGAGATGACTTTCTGGAAGAAATGGTAGTTCAGTGTTGTAGGAATAAAGATGGAACAGAAAATGTATTGGAGAGACTTGCAATGGAAATGTGAAACATATTCATGAAATTGGAAGAATGTACTGTGGCTGAAAAGATGAATTCTTCTGAGTGCTTTTAGGAGATGGTACTAGCAAGTTGTTGATTGCCTAGAGTTTTAAAAAAACACAAATGTCTCCAAAAGAAATTTATCATGTTTTATAAAAGCCATGGGAAGATAAAATTTTAATTTTATGCAGAGTCTTAACAGTTGCTTGAGTTCTATAAGTTCTTTAAATTTGCACAACTGCAACTATTAGTAGTAGCATGATAGTTTCAGGGAAAAGGAGGAAGATTAATTATGTCATGCATGCAAGAAGTGATAGGAGTTTAAACAAAGCAGTGCCAGTGGAAATGAAGATGGGAAAATACAGCAATTGACGGCAGATTAGATCAGCAGGTTTGAGAATAAGAGACTGGGAATTTCCTAAATTACTTTCCTTCAAAAATTTATGCATCTTGATGAAACTCAGGATGGAATATGAAAAGTAAGGCAGAATGGCATAAATGTAGAATAATTATGATTTTTAACATTTGGATTTTGAGTAGCTATGGAATATTCTAAAAACTAGTAAAAGCAGGGAGGTAGAAATATTTTTAGTCCAATGTAGAAGCTAGTAATAGATATAATTTGCTAATTATCATCGTTTGCTGAAACTCCAAATCTATGCCTCATTAAAGCAAGGGTATGTGTCTGCTTTGTTTTCTGCTTATCTATAGCACTTCAGGAAAGTTCTTTCCCAATTAGGACCCAAAGAGTTATTGTAGGAGTAAATCTGCTTATTTTTGACATATAGGTGTTGATGAAACCTCCCAGTAGATTGCATGGAATGAAAATAGGAGACAGCAAAGCACGAAGCCATGAGGGAAAATCATTTATGTAATGTCAGTTCCATTATATACAAGTGAAATCTGAGAGGGAGCCATCACTGAGATAAAGGAAATGCCTTAATTGAAGTAACAAAGAATAAAAGAAGAAAATAATTTTGCAAAGAATTTCAGAAGCAACCAAGAAATCATAAGGATTAAACGAATAAGCTTTTCTTGACTTGAGTGTCAATATAAAGATCAGAAATGATTTTATAAAGAATATTCTTCGTGATGTTTAGACAGAATTTCAATTAGCATTGAAGAGAAAAGGAGGAGAAAAATATGAGTTCTGTCCCTGAAATGAATGGAATTTATGAGTCTAGGAAAACCAAAGGACAAAACTAGCCACTGTATAATAAAAGGTATAGAACAATTAATTGGGAAAATTGTAGGATACAAGAATATATAGAGGTCAAAGAAGTGTAAACCTATACAACTTCAGTTTAAATGATATTTCTGTGTTGCTGTAATAGTGCATTTCTAAACCTATGCTTTTTACTGAATGGGCAGTTGTACAAAGGAGGATCAGACATATTTTTAATTAAGGTTTTTGGTCAGTGTCCTGCAGTGAATGCTAATGAGGCATATTGTGTACATTAAGACAGATTCTCATTTGTGCATCAACTCTGTTAATAATAGTATCTAATTAAGGCATTCATTAAAAGTCTATAATGTTAACTTAATGGAAAAAATTCAATAGACTCCATTAGGTTTTCCTTGTTACCTTAAAATTATACAAGTTTAACAAATACCTTAATTAGTTGGTAAAGAAATGTAATATTGTACGAATTAATTTAGGATTACTTAGTGTAGAAAATAGCATTTTCTAGGACTGAATGCTTTATTTTAGTAATATATAATGAGATATTTGAAAGTCTCTAATAATTGATTTCTATTTATGTCAGGAATATAAATTTCCACAGATAAACAAGAAAATGTAATTTATAAAATTAAAATTTAGAAGACCATAGTACAATCTTTTTTATTATTGTTTTTCATGTAGAATTCTCATTTTGCTCCCTTCAGAGTTTGAAATTCAAGTTGATAATAAAACCTTGCTTACATTTCAGAAGCTGTTGGCATCATGTTGCATTAGAATACAGATGAAAGAACCAAGCCATTATTCCCTGAGATAAAAGACTTTTGTTTTTCTTCAGGAAGTATGATCACCATGCTTTTAGCCCTCATTCCAGCTGTGAATGATTTTTTTCTTTTGTTTTAATTCTATGTTTCTCTGTATTTCAGAAATTCTGCTTTTCCTTTAATAAGCATAATATTTTATTGTTATAATAATATTAATGTGTATTCATCTGAAAGTAGCCCATAATAACAAATTTGATACAGCTGTATAACCAGAAATCAAAATCTTGGGAAAATTCATGCTTCTAAGGAAGTGATTTTTTAATAGTAATTGAAGATCATAATTATCTTTATCAATATTTCTGATTGACAAAATAATTCAGCAAAGCTGTGGAGTTTCAGAATTTGCCTTTTCTCTTTTGGATTCAAGTGGTATAAAAAGTCTTAAAATATTTTTGGAAATATTTATTTATAACTCCACTAGTTCCAATAATAAGACATCTTTATGGATATAAGAGAATTTACATTATGTATCTGGGTTGTCTGCCTGAATAGCTTGAGGGAACTCACCAAAAAGGGGATAGCACCCTCCTTTTTTTTTTTTTTTTGTGGCAGATCACCTCTGGTAAGTTTCCCTAGAAACAAAGCCTGAAATGTGACTTCTTGGTCCTATTATGTACTTGGGATTATTCCCAGTAAAAAAGGAATGATGAAAGTAGGGTAGGGAAAACAACATATACCGAGTCAGTTTGCTATTTCAGCAGGAGAATAGATTCAGTTTGATCACACAGGGATGTTCTGAAGAATAAATTGTACTATACATTTCAAATTTCCTTCAGGAAAAGTCCTTGCCTCAGTCATTTGCTCAAGGCTGCAGCAGGAGAAAGCTAGAAAGTATTAGAGATAGTTCTTATTTCTCAAGGGAAGTTGATGGCTGAAGTATGTAAGTTTGATTTATCAACTAATACAGAAGTTAATAATCACATCTAGCTATCCATTACTCTGAATAATATCTTAGTTTTCTGTTGCTCTTATAGAAAGTCACAGAATAGTTAATCTGTAAATGAAAGAAACATTTCACATAGTTCTGGGAGCTGGCTTGTCTAATACCATGGTGCTGGTTGTCTGATGAGGACCTTTCTACTTTAGCATAACACGATGGGGTTATAATACCATAACTTTTCACAAGGTAAAAGCAGGTGATCTGACAGCTAAGAGGGGCCTCTCACTTCTGATAAAAGCCCTAATGTCCTCTTAAAGATTAGATGATCATCATCTCCCCTAACCTATGTATCTTCCAAAGGCCATTCCTCCAAATGCCATCAACATTTGAAAAGACAGATTAGGTTTCCTAAGCTTGAACTTTGCCAGACATATATTCAAACCATAGTGAAGAGTAATGAGTAGTAAATTTTCTTTACTTATTGAAATATTATTTTGCTTTTAAACTTAATACTGACTTTATGAATTAGAACTTGTATTCAACTGTTCTTAAGTGCGGGTAGATAATTTTAAATGTATTTCACCTGTGCACTATGTTTTCTTATATTGAAATTGAAAACTTCACATAATTTCAGATTGGATCTTTTGTGATTTCAATACCTCAGCATTAAGAAATAAAACAAGAACTGCGAATAAGCCACAATATCTACAGTTCATGATACTCTTACCATCTACAAAAAGACACCTGGCAAGCTCATTATTATTGCCATTCAATTATCTTAGAACTTAATAAAAAACAAAGAAACTGTACAATTGTGGCAGGAGACCTAAAACAACCATGGACAAACAAATATACCATATTATTTTTTCCAAGTCAGTGAAATATTTTAATTAACATAGCTTATTAAACTAGAATATTTCCTTTTATTTTAGAAATATAAATACATGCTATTATTCCTACTTCATCACAAGTTTTGGAAAAGATTGTACAGGACTGTGTGTACAACAAAATATGCATTCTGCTGTTGTAATATACTTGTGGTTTCACATCAATGCTTCTTGTCTTCAGTACATCCTTTATTTTTTCACAGATCCTCAAGCCTTTGAAAACCACACTAATCCCTGTCATTCACTTAAAAGTATGTGGTACTCAAATCAATTTATTATCTGAGTACCTAGTTGTGTATGTGGGTGAGAATTTTCTGCATCCATAATGTAGTAAGTAAAATAATCTAATACCAAACAAATTTATTTAGAAGTATACCAATAGAAATAAGAAAAGGATAATTGCAGGAAGTATGCTTAAGAATGAATAATAGCTTAAAGTGAATGGTAGTTAGTGAAGAATTCATGATAAAGGTGGGAACTGACAAAAGCTATTCAAAGATTGAAGACCAGGATAAACAAAGACTGATGGGAAGGTTTTAAAATAACATGAGGATACATGAAGCAACTATGTGGAACCAGAGATAACAAACACATATGTTAAGAGAAGTGCATAAAATTGTTCAGCATTTAATTGTTTGATTTAAATTAGAGAAATTTAAATCAAAACAACCCTGAGACCTTACCTTACTCTAGCAAGAATGGCTATTATGAAGAACTCAGAAAATAACAAACACTGATAAGATTGCAGGAAAAAAAGAACAATTCAACCCTTGAATTGGCTTTGAACTAGTACAACTACTATGGAAATCACTAGGTAGATTTCTCATAAACTAAAAATAAAAATTACATTTCACTCAGCTATACCTTTACTAGGATCATTTTATTATAGTGATAAATGGATACCACATTAAGAGCAGCACAATTCACAGTAGCTAAATCATGATGTTGGCCTGCATATCCATCAATAGATAAATAGACAAATAAAATCCAGCATATACTCACATTGGGGTGATTTTCAGCCACCAGAAAAGATAAATTTATTCACTTATAGGAAAATGGTCGAATTTTGAGACCATAATGCTAAGTAAAACAAGTCAGTCACAAAAGATTAAGTAATACATGATTTCATTAATATGAAAATCCAAAATAGAATGTAAAATTTAAAAAAAAAAAACGTCAAAAAACATGAAGGCTGACTTGTAGAGACGTGAAGGGGATTTAGGCAAAGAAGGAGATCAGTGGAATAAAAATGATTTAGATGAGACATGTGTGTGTTTCAATCCCTCAAGCAAGTATAATCAGTATGTGTTGCAAACATATACTAACAAAAAATAAATGAATAAGAATGCTGGAATTGAGTGTTGTTCTACATAAACAGAAGTAGTATTAGGTTTTAGGTTTGGGAGGTAAATGCTGAAAGCCTTACCTAAAATATTAAGGAAATGATGCTTTCTTTACAAAGCAAAGATATTTGATAGAACTCTGAAATGTAGAATGATATGAACAGAACTGCTCTTATGAAGAGGGGATAGACATTGAATAGTGTTTGCATCATGTCTTAATCTGTTACTTTGTGCCATTGTAACAGAAAGCCTAACACTGGGAAATTCATAATGAACACAATTCATTGCCATAGTTTTCTTGGCTGGAAAGGTCAAGATCTGCAACTTCTAATCTGGAGGTACTTTCCTCCATTATTATCACATGGTATAGGAGCAAAGAGAAAGATTAAGATAAAATAAAATGGGGATAAACTTCCACTTTTAAAATGCAACTACTTTCATGATAATTTCTTAATCCACACAAACCTCATACACTCATCATCTCTGCTTAAGACCCACACCTCAATACTTTGCAATGGGATTAAGTTCTCAGGTCATGCTTTTCTGAGAACATATTCAAATCATAGCATTTAGTAACAATATTTGGAGAACCCATTTAAACAAGAATTTTAAGGTGACCCAGCAATAGTGTGGCAGCCCTTTAAAGTGAAGGATATGGAAGTAATAAGATATAAGTGTGGATAGATACAAAGATCATTGGAGTCTCTTAATATAAATACTGCATGTACAGACAAGAAGGGTGGATTTAGGAGAAGAAACTGGCAGTGTTCACAGTAAGTCTGAATATTGTTTGTTAGGTGCTCTGAGCTAAAATTTTAGGTTTTCAGAGATGTTGATGTCAGGAGAGATTTTAGAAGATTGCAAAATGACCAAGATTACTTGTATGTAAGAGTAGCACTAGCAGGATCAAAAGAGAAAAAGAAACATTAAAAGAAAATAGTATTAAGGTTTGTATCTAGATTCTCCCCTCCCCAACAAAGCCTCTTGTTTTCAGAGTCAGGGCTCTTGGAAGGTGATTGGATTATGGGATGATATAGCTGAATTTCTGTGAGAAGTTGGGTTTGGTGGGAAGTGAGAGGTTACTTGTGGTATGACCCAGAAGGTTTTATCTCCCCTCCAGGATCCTCCCATGTCTCTCTGCTTCCTGGTTGCCCTGAGGTAAACAGCCTTTCTCTGTGGCAGATTCTTCCACCATCAACAACTGTGGTAGAGCCAGTCAATTACGGGCTGAAGCTTCTAAAAATAGTGAGTCAAAATAAACCTTTTTTCCTTTAATTCATTAGTGTCACTCATTGAGTTCCAGCAACCAAAAAGTAGCTAAGATGAAGAGTTTAATGGCATGTATTAGAAACTCTTTTTATTTATGGATTGGAGACAATGGGTTGTTAAATACACTAGCAATAATCAGTTGAAAAGTCAGTAATATAATCAGCTATAATTTAGACAGTGCTTTTATTTTCTCAAAATTGTCATATTTATTCCAAAATTGTAAAATCTTCTAGAAAATTTGCACACAATATTTTCTGAACAATAAATTTTAAGTAAGTAAAAATACATTATTATTTGTTTTCTTTTCTATCCCTTGCATACCATTAATTGGAGCACTTATATACAATCTTGGATCACATTGTTAGAAATAATGTGACAAAATCACATTGCACTCAACCCAGTCATTTGGGCATTCACTAACAATGAACATCTGCTACTTAGTTAAGAAAACAAAGATTAGTCAAATGAGTCTTATGTTAAACTTAATTTTTATATAGTTGTAAAAACCAATGCAAATCATAAAAAGCAATATTTATATCCTAGCAATATAATATAGTCACTAAAACAAAACCTTTCTGTGAGTAACCTGCAAATCAATATATCTCAAGTGAATATGGAAGTTTAAATCAATCTAGTCTTATAAAATACTATGTATGAGTTCTGTCTTTTTTTATCCTACTCACCTAATATTATGTTATTGTTCATATTATTCCTCAAATCCATAAAGTAGATGGTGAAGTAACTCTTCATTATCAAAATCAAGATATTGACCTGCCAGAAATGGAAACTTCAGAAAAAGAAAAAATAATGTCTCAAGTAGTAAGAAAATAAGTCTGTGTGTTTATGTGTGCAAGTGTGTTCACACAAGAATAGAGAGACAAATAAATTTTCATTATATTTTTCAAGAAACAAGCACTTTATTGATCCTTGACAATCTAACAAGGTAGTTAAAATTTGATTTTAAGATTTTGAATGAAAACAATTGCAAATATTCTGGGAACATCAGATGGAGATTTCTTTTCACTACAACCACATCACTAAAATCACTGAAAAGCTAAACTTCACCTTTCTTTTAAGAAATAAAGAAGAAAATGTATACCAATTGCCTACATGCATATATTTTTGATGTTTTCTATACTAATGCAAAACTGCAGATTTGTATATAAGGTTTTGCAAATACAAGGGATGACCAAAATATGCAGTTTATATTTTAATTTTTTAAAATCGTTATGACAAAAGCCTCATTATCATTAATTCCCTTGAATACTCCCTCTCTCTCTTTGAACACAGTTATCCCATCGTTCAATTTGTAAAACTTCCCTTTTGTAGTTTGTTGCAGAAGAAAATACGCTTCAATCATGATAGTCATAGTCATAATGTAATAATTAGGTGCAGGTGCTCTTTTACTAACACAAACATGGAAATCTATTTTGGAAAATCAATGGTAACATGACACTTGAAAAACTGTAGAAAAGCACAGGTAGATACAGATGTGAAGAGATCAGGAAATCACAAAGAAAAGTGCACATCCGATAGAGTGAGAGGCTAAGTATAATGACAGACTTGTGTATAAAAAAGCTTTTATGATTAAGAGAAGAAAAAAGTATAGCAGAAGCTATGCCAGAAAAGAGAAATCTTATATGCATGGGACATTCAGTACTCATTGAAAAGTATTAAACCATGAAGAAATATGATGCTAAATAATCACCACCTTGAAGGAAGGAGAGAAGAATTTTAAAGTAGACAGAGCAGTTAAAAAGTTTATTAAATAGGCCAGGTGGAAAAGGAAAAAAGAAACAGGTAGGAAAAGAAAAAAATGGAAATAAAGTTTTTGTAAATCAGGAATGGTAGAGAAATGGAAAAAAAGAATCAAGTTATATCATGTACAGATACAAATTCCCTATAAAGAATGTGATCATTATGCATACCTAAAATGTACCAATAAACACAGTTTAAAAAGTAGGCAAGGCAGAAGAAAAACATGAGAATTTTTCTATTGGTCATGTGGAAGAAATTCCTCCATATGTTGTGAAGGAAAGGAGCGGAATTGATTGTCAAAAGTTTGCAGAAGTACAGGAAAATTCTTTCTGTCAGGAATAATTGGCTGGTGGGAATGCAATGTTTCATACCAGCTTAGCTAATCTTTTATTTAGCCCACACTATTCCTAAGGTGTTGATCTTTTATATCCATATTCTGGTGCCAGTGCTGTCTCCCTGGTATAATATGTGGTAGGGCCAAGGAGAGATTTTCCTGAGTGTCTGTGCTACTATCTCAAGGTTAAAACAAAAGGGCAATATTGTAGGGATGTGGAGACATAGCTATCTATTCTTGCTTCCAGTTCCTGGCTAGAAAACAGGTGAGCTAAAGCACATTTGTCTCCAGAATGCCCCCTCTTCCATGAAAATCTTAAGAACAGCAACTATTTTGCATTCATTATATTCTTAGATTAACCTACATTACACATATAGCAAAGTGTTTCCTGAATAAGTCTGCCTTCAAAATTTTAAAATTAGTGCCAGTTTCCCAGAGTATGGAGTTTTTGATCAGAGCCTTCCAGGACAGAAGCAAGCCTGAGTGAAAGTAGGTGAATGATGAAAGGTATAAATTGGGTGGGGTGCATGGAAATAAAACATGCCAACCAATATGTCTTTTAAAATCTCCCTTTTCTTGTCACTTTATATTCTCATTTTTGTCTTCAATTTTGTTTTTCCTTTATGAGCCTTATATTTGAGACTTTTTAGCACAAGTGTATCACATGAAAACGTGAAGAAGCATGAAATACCTTTGCAGGGCATTTCAAAATAATCCACATTTTCTTGTGAGAAGTTGAACTATATGGACATGAGAAAATATTATATTCAAACCATGGCTAACAGTTCTAATCCTTTTGATTCTTAACAGAACAGACAAGAGTGCACATGCAACACAGTCTGTAAAGACAGAAAAGAATCCAGAAGATCCTTCATGGTTTATCCATCTGTGTTTCCAGGCAATGGTGCACGGCAGTAAATCAAGTGACACATAATGTATACTCAATTTACATTAACTGTTTTATTGGCTAAATTCAAACATGACCAGTAGTAAAACCGTCCATCAAAAGTATTAATGAACAATAGGCAGATGACCAGTTAGATGTCCTTATTTATGAGGGCAGTTGTTAGTCTTTCCTTACAAAATTATAAGTTTATCACTAATCATTTCATGCTGGGTATAAAGCACAAATTCAACACAACTCTCTTTGTCATTCTTTTACTAAAATACAGCCAGCCAAAGCATATGTGGCTGTACCTAATTACTCTTTAGTCACAATTTTATGATTTTCTTTCAATTTTATTACCATTATCCCCCAAATAGATGCCCTAGTCTCAGAGTACTGTTCCTTTGTTGATACATCAGTCTTAAGTAGACATTCTATTTTCCATTTTTTTTCTTACATAGGACTTCACTATGCAGTTCAGACTGGCATTAAACTCACTTTGTAGCGCAGATTGGCCTTGAATGTACACAGGGATCCTACTTCCACAGCCTCCCAAATGCTCAGATTACAGGCGTGAACCACAGCGAAGAGCTGACATTCTATTTTCATTTGGTCAAATTTCCCTACAATATGTTTTCTGTTATGAATTCTTCCATAATCAAAACTGTCTATTGAACAGAACACATATGAGCATTGCATTAAAATGTGTTTATTCATTGACGCATACTATTTGTGCACATTACAAGACTTCAGTGTGATAATGTGTTAGTTCCATGTATGGATAAAATGTGCATTGATCAAATCCAACCATCCTTTTTCCAGTCCCTCCACACTTCTTAATTTCTAGTCACTATTTTCAGTTCCCTTTTTTCTATCTTTCAAATTATGAGAGAACATACTGTACATTTCTTTGTCTGACTTATTTCACTTAACACAATGTTCTAAAGATCTACCAATTTCGCCATAAATGTCAGAGTTCCATTGTTTTCATGGCTAAATACTATTTCATTGTGTATATGTATCATTTTTCATTCATTCATCTTATAATGGA